>JABTTQ020003335.1:97500-144517 GCA_016081115.2 Rehmannia glutinosa
AAAACATAGTGACGACCTTGGTCGCTTGACCCAAGGCGAGAAAAAAAGAGATTAGTCGACGGTGTAGAATGAACCACACTAGACGCGAACGACCTATCGATCAAGACCCGCATAACTTCAAAGAGATAGACTAACACCGTCGGTAGCCGACTTGTGTCAAAGCTATAACATAGAGGATTACCAATTAGCCAATCAAGAGGACTCGTCGATGAAACATCTTGTGGTATCCCTTTCAAGACATCCATAAGACAATCATGGATGGGACGCACTGGCCTTGATTCACATTTCCTATTCCCCTCCTCATTACTACAACCGGTTGGCTGTGATAGATGGCGCCTTAACTGTTAAGAATCGGGCACCTAGACCTATCCTCCGCTCAAACCAATCCAAATCATCACTAGTTTGTCTTGTTCTCATCAAAGGGATATCAAACTCGTTCTTGCGAGAAATTGACCTTGCGACCACTCTTACACTGCGCATGAACATAGAAAAGCAGAATTTGAAAGGACGCTAACTCATATGGTAGCGACACAAAAGAGGTCTCTCAAGCCTTTGCGGCCCCAATACGAGAGGTCAGCTTCTCAACAGTCGGTTTAGTTGTTGGCGGCGCTTTTCAAGTTGGTGACCACGTCATCCCTTGGTGGAGCGGGAGGGTGGTGATCAAGGCATATATCTAAGAAGGAGAAGGGTCTTCCAATTCATTATGAATGGACCCAACCCGCGATAACACGACTTCAGGATCATGCAAAGGCTTAATCATACTAGCAAACGTATCTTTAGAAACCTTTTTGGCTAGTTCAATAACTTAGCCAAAGAAAAGAATGAAAGAGAAAGATGAACTAGCAGATCACTTTTCTCATCCTTTCGATCAATCCTTTTTCTATGAAAGCTGAAATGATTCGAGCAGATCTAGTGAGAAAGATCGAAGAGGCAAAAGCTCCGGAGCTTTCAACTCTCCTCCATATGCGATCATGAAAGACGATGCATCTTGTTTAAGAGAAAAGGTGACAAAAGCCAACCCGATCTTTTCCCAAGAGCCCTAACCTCTTTAACAAAGAAGTAGGCTGCACTGCAATACAAGTCTCCTTGGTCAAAGCATCAGTGGTTAGAAGTATGATTTCTTAACAAAGTCTTACTAAGAACAGAGAGTTTTCTAAAACTCTCTGCCACTTGATCGGAGAGACCTTTCGCAGCGACTGGAATAATTGATGCATGATCACTAATTTGACTTAGCTTCCTATTTTTGAGGCCGGTAGAGAAAGAGTGGCAAGATTCAAAGTTACCAGAGCTTGTAAGTCCAAGCGGCTACGATAATCTAGAGGGGGGGTGAATAGATTATCTCCATCTTTTCGATTTCGCCCTCTTTTTATAATCGAATGCTCAAACAAAAATATAAAGGTGCGGAATGTAAACAACACACGTCGATTTAAAGAGGTTCAACCCACCTAGGGCCTAATCCTCTACCACCCCAGTATATCCGGGATGGATTTCAAACGGAAAAAGAATTTTATTAATTACCAAAATTAATACAAATTCAACTTACAACACCTTTGAAGAGCACCACACTCTTCTTCAACAACACCTTTGAGATTTCCACAATCTCTCTTTGAAGATTACCACAATCTTCCTTCAACGGCACCTTGTGAAGATTACCACAATCTTCAACCTTGAAGAATACCAAATTCTTCAACACCTCAATAAGAAGATCACCACAATCTTCTTCACCTATCACCTAGATCATCCAAGTGTGTTCTTACCACAAGAACACTCACAAGGATATCTTGTGTTTGAATGATAACCAAAAATCAAGATTACAACTCAATAATGAATAATACAATTTGAGTGCAAGGTGTAATCAAGAATAGCCTAGACCTCAAGGATGTGAAAGAGATAAGCTAGGCAAATTTACAACAAGAATAATAACAATGAAAGACCAAGTATTTGCTTGAAGTGTATCTTGTTGTGTTGTATCTCAATTGTTGTGTTGGTTGCTCCAAAACTTCCTCTATTTATAGGAGATGATTGATCAAGCATAGGCTCCTCTTGGGGATTGAAAATCTCTGAGAAAAATACAATTAAAATCAAGAATATAGCTGTTAGAAATCAATCCCACATTTTAAGGAAATGTGTCTGTTTGTCAAACGGTCATATTTTTTCTTTTAATATACAGATGCACGGCCGCACAGAAATAAGAGAAATAAGAACACTTTGAAAATTTCAACAGGCGACCGGTCGACATAGGCTTCGACCGGTCGACCGACTGTCTCAACCGGTACCCCTAATTAAAAAGACGAAGAGATTTTGTTGTTTCAATACCAAACATGCAGTACCGGTCGACCACCTGGCGACGGCGGCCCGAGTCGGCCGACGTCGGCCTTGCGACGGCCGACGTCGCCTGCTTTTTTACTTTCGTCTCATTTTTCTGTTTCTAAAAACATCTTGGTGCGGGTTGCCCTATAGGGCGACCAGGTCGACCATGAGGTAAATGTTGTCCAATTTTTGTCGAAAATAAAACTCAAGAAATACTCCGAAAATTTAGTAAAAATATTTTAAACCGATCGAGAGTATTTACACAACATTTAGGAACCAGATTATAGGAGTAAAAACCCATTGATATAAAATCATTAAAAGTGTTGTCCATTATTATCAAAAATAAACTTGAGGAAATACTATAGGAAAATATTAAAACCATTTTAAATCATTTAGGAGTATTAGGACAACCTTTAAAAACATTGTTTTGGTGATAAAATAAAATCATCAAAATTAAGATAAAAACATGTATCAAACAGAGCTCTCCCACCCCATCGGGTGGCTTCCGCGACACCCCGTCGCAACACACGGACCAATCATTGCTCAAGTCATTAGATACCCGAAAAGAGCACCAATGACTGCTGTCAAGAGAAGAGGGTCTAAGCGAATCAAGACTCACCCACATGAGGTTTTCTCCACCATAGGAAAACCTTAAGATGCGAATCGAGATGGGGACCGACTTAGTACAAATGACCTTCCACTAGAATCACTTAGCAAACTCACAAGCATAAGAAGGAAGGAAAGCAAGTTAGTTACATCTATCTTAAAGTCTGATTCGGACTCTGCTATCGTTGTTCTCAAAGTAGCAAAGTTACCAGAGGGAGAAGACAAATCTTCCTCTTGTTGAATCGACTCTTCACAACGTATCATATTACTTAAAAGCAAATACGTTAGTTGTAAGGGCGAGAGGAAAGAACAACTGTTTACTAGCAAGCATTGAAAGCAGATGCGAGAATAGAATGACTCTTTGACGAGCGTAATAAATAAAGAAACTAGCTGCCATCAAGATCGAACGAGATGGGGATTAGTTCAAACGCTCGGGACAAGGGCATAGTTGCTATTTCACCGGGAGTGAATCTAGCTAGGGCTATTTTCAACTAATAAGAATCTCTCGACCCTATTAAATGGTAATAAAGAAGTAGCATCGTCTCTCTCATATAAAAGAGAAAGAAGTTCTCGCTTGAGCACGAGAAGCTTCCGGTCCAAAGAGTCCGTAAAACTCGCTAGGATAAGCGGTATTATTGAACAGACAAACCAACTACGCCTGCGCAAGATCAAGCACCTAAGACTTGAGCCCTCCTTCCCGAGCCTAATCAAAGGAGCCGAGAGCTAAGCCTAACCGAAGCGCGAGCCTGTTCAATAGCCCAATATAGCCCTGTGCCTTTTTAAGACACGCTCCCGGGTCTACCCCCAACCGAGCCGGATTTTAGCTCCTACCTTTCGAAGGAAAGGGAGTTTCACTTTGATTGGCTTTGTGCGGCCGACTGTTTCGGAATATCATGCCACAAGCAAAAAGAAAAACACCAAGCTTGCCAACCGTTGCCTTTGTGCCACCTCGAGAGTGACGGAAGGAAGTCCCAACTCTATACATATTTAGTAAATTCCAAGTGATGGCGATTTTGCTCCTATCCTATACTTAGTTCCATCCTGAGTGAATTCCTTTCATCGATTCCGTCACAGACAGTGATGAAGGGACTTAACACTACTCTTCTCACAAGATCGATCGCAATGCCTTTAAGGCTCCGCCGGACAAAGATCGAAATTGATCGTTCGAGATAGAGATGTATGTGTCAAAGTATACCTGCAAGGGTTGGGCACCGAGTTCCATTACTAGTATGAATAACCGGGCCGGAGTAACTCGTGATGGACATCCGGGAAAGAAAAATTTCTTTCTCTTGCGGGAAAGAATACTCAACAATTGACTTTACAAGAAGGACTTATCCCAGGGCTCGGGCCCATCCAGCTCCGCCTTGAAGGGTAATTTCGGGCCTTTAATGACCGATCACCAACTTTTTTTTTTCGGGGTAAAAAAAAAGACTTCATTTTTAAGCTTCAAAAGAATGCCCGCAATGGGGATGCGTTTGCTTCGATTGCTCGAGTTGGAAGACCTTTTTCATTCCCTCTTCTATTCCTTAGACAAGTAGTAAGATTCTATATAGGTAAAAAGTGGATCGGGGTTGGGCTACCTGCACTCCCAAGATATTATACAATAGGTGAAATGGCACCAAGAGATAAGTCCTCCTCCGCCATAATCATCTATTTAGGCGCAATAGTAGTCAATTGAAGAGATTTCCCCGAGGGGAGGGGCGAGATCGATCTCAAACCAAGTCAAGAAATTCCTTCCCTACTAAAGGAAATAACTAACTATTTAGGGGTTGCCAGGTAAAGGCATATTTTTTTGAGTAAAAGAAAGATCCGAGTTTCTTTGTTTCCGATTCAACCCGTTCAGTCGGGTATAAGCCATAGGCGAGCACGAGGAGATATAGATCGGAGTAAGTAATCTACCATCATAATCGTATAGTTTCGGAAAGGAATAGACTCTACTAGCTATATTCATAGAAGAGATAGTGAATCTTACCTGTAGTTAGGCGAGAAAGCAATATACACGACCAACTCTCATATGGAGCAACCTTCTCTCCCGCTCCCACTTGATAGCAGTTTGTCGGTCCAACAAAGAAATCCACTCTAGTTGCTTCTTCTCATGCCTGGTCGAAATCGGTATTCTGTTTATGGTGGTTGGGTCAGCAGCAAGCATAGGAGCTAAGGTCGAAAGCGAGGTGGAGTGAAGCACGATCGGCAACAACTAATTCGCTCAGCGATTCTTGTTGTTGGTGCGGGCATTATCGGGAATTGAGACAACCGAAGAGGGACCGTTCACCATAATTTTCTTATGTTTCTCAAGAAAGAGATGCGTAATAAGCTTTGCTCGAGCGTCTCGTCTCTCGGTTTCGTGTTGGATAGCACGAATACGCTGGATCAGTGCCCTAGCCGATCAAAAGTCCGATTTGATGAAATCCTTCTAAGAAGAGTCGATTAACCACTCATATCATTGGCTTCCCGCATCCTCGGGGGCCGCTCGGACGAAGAACCAGCAAATCGAGTATGAAATTCTAGCTCTTTTGGGGCATCAACCACAACACAAAGGTTGCGGACCTATCGAGATGCTTCCTGCGAGAACCCAACAAGGGTCAGAACTCAATAGAGTGAGTGGGAAACCTTGTAAAGCGAGCGGGAGAATAGAGATCGGTCTGTCTTGTCTTAGACTAGCCCTACTCTATCCATCTTGGCTATCTTGAGCTTATGAATAAGCTTGGAGCTATTTTTCATTTTCTGCTTACTACTAGGGCTTCCAGCACTAATTCCTACACTTAATCGGGTCTCATATCCCCACCTTCACAGCCTGATTAATGCGCTTTAAAAGCGCACTTCTATGGCCCTTCGTCGAGCATTTTCGAGTTTTTTTCTCAGGATGTGCCTTTATTTTCACCGGTGGATTGGCATACTTATTGTGAACTTTTGTATGCGATTTCTACTATTCGTTACCAGTGAGTGTAGCATTGATTAGTTATATAATCTTGAGAAATGGTTGAGCATCTTGTATAATAATATAGGTTTTAATAATGTCGAGCATCTTTTCACTATGCTATGCTAGCTTCTTTGATTCAGAGATAGTTTCAAACTATAGGGTAGGGGCTCTTCCCGCGCTATTGCATACGTACTTAGCTTAGCTAGTTTATGGTTTCTATCGCGCTATATTTTAGCTAATTTTAGGCGAAAAAGATGGGTTTTAAAAGCTAGAGATGTTCAATCCATGCTTTTTTATGATAGCTATTTAATCTTGTTAGTTAATCCATGGTCGCCCCCGTCACAAAGTGGTTAATGCCTATCGGTACGCCGTGCGCACGAAAGGATCTCACCGTGGTGTAGGGTTTCGTCCCTACTGGACCCCATTCTCGGTGCCATTGCGGTGGGCTCACTAAGCCCTCGAGTTTTTCGATCGCTCTTCTTGCGTGCGAAGGTTTTGTGGGCCCACGACATCTTAATCCGATCCCTCTCTTGACTCGCAAGACGCGTTTTACTCACCATAGAATAGATCGAGGGAGGTTCGAACTCCCATTGCCGCTTGTCGCCAGATTCGATCCGATCTTGTTTGACCGCTTATATACAAAATAAGTTAACCCTTCCAAATAACCAGAAAATGACGAATGACCATCAAAAGGCCTAAGCCCATATAGCCTCGGCCCATAGAGCTTTCCGCCAAGTTTTTTGTCACTTTCTTCTTTTATAAACTTAAAAACTAAACTAAATTCAAAAAAAGTTGTCTTGACTAGTGTGAACTTACGGATTGAGTCACAGCGACTTTTGCTTGGAAAAAACAGGCCTCGATCGGATCAATCAAGTCAATCAAGGACGGACGAGTGACGATTGGTGACGAACGCATTTCGCGACTCCTGGTTCCGCACTAGTCCGACAGATTCTCATCGGTGTCAAGCCACTTTTCGATACCCGCGAAAAACAGGGTCGGTCCGTCGTCATAAGCAAGACAGACACCAATTATTAAAAATAATCAAGAATTACTAATAATAAGAAAGAGTTACGGGCCTCCAAGGCCTATAAAAGAAGCTTCTTTCGATTTGTTTACTTAATATGTTGTCTTTAGTTGTTTGGTTGGTTTGTTTATGCGTGCGTAAACTTCCTTTTGGATGTACTTCCCATGTAACGGCTATTATTGAATAAAAAGTCTCGGGGTCCGCTTTGTGCGAGAAAGCTTACATGCCTCGCTATCCTATCTTATTACTCGTACAACAATTATGGCAAGCCAAGAGCGCTGTTTATTCCCCTTCATCTTTAGATGCTTTCAGTCTTCGCTTCGATGCGAATAATATCCCTAGTTCTAGTTAGTTCATACTACCCGCTCTCGCTTACTTGCCCGTTGGCTAATGCCTTTTCTTATTGGGATTTCTTTCCTATTGCTTGTCTTCCTGGTTAAGAAAGCTTTCAAACAAAAATGAAAAGTGCAGGATAAAAATCTCTTAAAACGCGTTGACAATAATGTTCTTGATTGATATTTGTGGTACTTGTTGGCAATTCAATGATGTGTCTTACATCCGAGGTATCCTAAATGCGAGCTAGATATCCGATCGATTTCTCGGGTCCGTCTCATGATCACTATTCGAGGAGGAAGGAGAGAGAAATTTGAATTTTTCCCATAATGTCACGAACAAGGAAAATGTTATTGCAAAATTATAGCTCGGGAAAGAGCACGTAACTAAACAACTCTCCTTATCCGGAAAGCATAAGGGCTTTCACTTAATTAAGTCCATATTAAGGTGAGTGTCAGCTGGCCGGATCTGTAAGACGTCATCCCGGAGAGGTGCGAGGAGGGTGATTTTGGAGGAGGAGAGGGAAGTGAGGATAGAGATGAGAGAAAGAGGAACATCCCCATGTCTTTCAGAGAGATAGATAGCGAAGGTAGTACCGCCAAGGAAAGGAGATGTCCCTATGATGTAGAGGTGTGCGGCTTGGGGTAGGAAAGCAAGGACTAGCCGTCCCGAGTGACGATTGGCCGAGGGGAGTTCCATCATGTAGCCGGGTACAAATAAGCGTAAAAGACAAGTAGAAGCCGGTGAACGAGGAGTAGTAAAGTAATGCACGACGAAGCCAATGGGGTATGTAAACAAGGACGGATCACATGGTTTTGTCTTGGTCGACTTTGAGCCGCCAAGTGAGGATTGCTCTATCTCTTAAGAAAGGGCTTTTCCAAACCCTACCTTATTATTAATTATTAAAAGGGGAGTAGTCTCGATGTGCGCTCTATTATTGGCTCCTATTCTCGCTCTATTATTGCGTCCTATTCTTGAGGGGTGATCAGGGTTAAGCCGCGTGGCGATACCCACGAAAAACAAAAAGGACTATTCGCTCTTTGGGGTGGCCTTTCGTACTCAAATCCGAACAGGGGAAAGGACAATTATTCAGCCGCACTAAAATCTAGTGGATCCGCTTCACTATTAATGAAAAGCCGAGTGTGGAAATGATCCTTGTTAGGGAACCAAGACAAGAATTCTTACTAATAATAAGAAAGGGTTAAGGGCCTCCAAGGCCTATAAATAGAAGCTTCTTTCATCTCTATTTGGCAAAGAAAGACGTAGAAGTCGAAAGAAAAGAAAGACTTTCATTCAAGAAGACTTAACACTCATATGGATATCATTTGGAAGACTTTTTTCCATTCAATAAGAAATACAAGCCGTGGAAAACGAGAAGCTCCAACAGAGCAAATGCTCGGTCCGTTTGCGGGAGCATCCGCCGCTCTCGATCCGGAGGTCGTAGGACAAATTATGCGATCCATCCGGGACCGCATTTGTGGTCCGGAAGAAGAAGACGGGAGGAGGGCCCTACTCAACGAAGAGAAAGAGCTCATTGTGCGGGCTGCCACCCTCGGTGACCGGGGAGACTAGAAGAGTCCGTCGACCCGTTTTAATGCATGGCTTTCTTTGTTATCTTTCATGTTGTTCTATGTCTGTTGTTAACAACATATGTTCTTAGTTCACTTTGGTTTGTTGTCTTTAGTTGTGTGGATGGTCTATGTGTGTGTAAGCTTCCTATTGGATGTACTCCGTAATGCTGGAATGAATAAAATCTGCTTTATTCTCGAAGGACACCTTATCCTTTCCCATAGTGATAGTAATTACCTCTGTCGGAAGGTATAATGAAAGAGTATAAAAGGTGAGGAAAGGCTATCCTAAGATGACGCCGACACTTAGTCTGTTTGCCACAGCAAACATTGGTGCCAAACAAAACAAAAAAATCAAACAAGTTGCAACCGACCAATCTTTATGATTTAAATGAACATCCAGGCTAGATAGAAGCATGAGCACCCAAACCCATATCGAAAAGCTTTGGCTTAGCCATAACGAGATCAATCACTCGGTCTTCGCTCTGAAGATGCCTCTAAGCTTGAAACTAAATCGAAGCGACAGGGGAAAAGGCCCTTATAAAAGCAAAGAAAGTCTTGATTGGATGCATATAATTTTACGTAGTACATGGGCCGACCCTTCGATTCACCTCGCCGAGTTTCCATCACTTTCTATTCTTTGGGACGAACTCCAGTCGTAAGGGAATCACTAATGTATAACCCTTGAAAGGCTTTCATTGGAACTTTCTTTTCCTTCGCTAGTATTCATTTACCAATGGAGAAAAAAGGAGATAGAAGAAGAATCACATGTATGCGTGCTAAGTGTGGGCAAGCGAGGCGTAAACTATGGAATAGAGTCTTTCCTTGCTTTGGCATTGATAAGTAGGCTAAATAGGCATGTATGCTTTCTTAACCGGTTTGAGGACATAGGAGTATTTACCACTAAGTTTACTCTATGAATTAAAAAGAAGAAGTGGTCATATCATATAAGATAATAGTTGAATGTTTGTTTAATATCTTTATTCTATGCTCTTTGGTGAGGGAGGAAGTGACATGACATAGTCAATGAGGAAGGGGTATGCATCGTATAATTATAATAAGAGAAAGGCGCATGAATCGACTCTATCAATTTGATTTTTCCTCTTGCTTTTGGTGAATTACAGTGCTTGATGCAATAACCGGTGTGACAAGAGTCACTCTTGGTCTTCTATCCCTTATCCCTAAATCCCTAACCGCGGTTGAAAACCCAGTGTTAGCAAGTTAGAATATCCCTTGTTCTCGTAACTGGTACTAGTCCCATAGAAGCTCGAACTCTTGTCACTGGGTTTGTTGAACCTGACCTTTTCAGATAGCTCCAAGGCAGAATCGGGATTAGAAGGTTCCCCAATAGGGGGCAAACACCGTTCATACTTTCTTCCAAACCTCCGACATATGCTACCGCTGCTGCAAGACCTCTTCTTCCCCGAGCCACCGATAGTCCAGTGAAAGCCTTTCGTCCACAAACATCTAACCGAGCTAACCCGCCTTAGTCTCCCGGATCCACTCATTGACTTAAGCACCTAGGTAAGCATATTACTTACTTGAACCTAACAAGGGAAGTCACTTTCTATTCGGGCGGGAAGATTCATCTATTTCGATTTCTAGGTCTATCTATTAGACGTTATTTCACCGATGTTAGTGCCGAATATCAGCCTCGCTCAACTTCGACTTCACAGTCGGATATGTAGGCGGGAGAAAACATTGATGGGTTGAGTCGGTCAAACCTGTCATGTAAAGAAACGAGAAAGGAGAGACTTTTCCAAAGACTATCATCGAACTAGTACCGTACTTTCCATTAAATCAATGACTAAAACTATCCAAAGATTGACGGCTTCTTTCCCGCCCAGAGTTTCACTTCACTAATGATCGATAAAAGAAGAGCACTTCTATGACTATGCTATACTATATAGGTTTGATCCATTACTGGGCTCGTAGGAAATGGAATGAAGGTTACTAGCGGATGAGATTGAAGACGAGAATCTAGAGGTAGGGAGAAAGAGATTGAGTGGTTGGTGGGACTAATTCAATACAAACACACGGAACAAAGGTGATGAAAAGTCTATTTTAGGACTTGTTATCAAAGATAGGTCATAACCCAAAAGAAAGGGATTTTGGTTAAAGAAAGGGCCTTTTGTCGTATCTTTCGCGACTTACCTACCATGTTTTGGGAAGAATTGAGATGAGTAAAAGAATAACCACAGAGCTTTATAAGACCGGGTCTCTTCCATAGTTTGGGCCTTAGGTCGGAGTTAGCATAATAAAGGGGCGAAGAGACTAAGGTAAGGTATGGGCGTTGAGAAAGATTCGTAGCTTAACACTTAACAAGAACCTCTCGGTTCAAGCTAGTGGCCCTATAAAAGGAAACGGCTAGCCGACTTGTTGTCTAAGTTCATTTCCAAATCAAGCTCCCTTCCTCCAAGACGGAATCGGGAAGAGCGGATCTTCTCACTTCGAATTGCACCTTTCCAAAATGTCCGCAAACCCCAAGGAAGGAGAACTGCCCAAGTTTGTTCATAAGCTTGATGATCTAGCTGTTGAGTTCAAATTCCAGCAGTCCTTTGAGGGAGTTCAAGCGTAAACCCCGAGGTGCGGAATAGGGTAAGGTATTGGTCTTGGTTCCTCCCTTTATACAAGGCATCCTAAGAACAAACCTTTACAAACCTCTTAGAGATGAGAGGCCTGTAGGAATTCATCATGCCCATGAGATATTTAGTCATCCCACCTAAAAGCACTCTTTCCGGATCAAGTATGACAAGGGCAACACCTATTGGTAAACCTTGATCCAGAACCATAATTTGGTTATCCTAATCACCACCTCCATCTCATGAATCAATTTGATGGATCGTACCTTCCTCTTTTGGAAGTTGGAACTCCGCCTTTGGTTTACCATTATGATTATTTCCCCTTACTTCCTCCTCCTTTCTTTCTAATGAACTTACGTAGATAGATTGCTATTCAATATCAATATCTCCAATTTGTAATGACGGGGAGTTATCCTCAACTAGTTTCAAAGTTACGCTTAAGGGGAATGACTTCTATAGGCATGGTAGAAGGGATTGAGAGCCCTAGAAAGCCTAGAGCATTTCATGCTAGTAGTAGCATAATCCTTCATCTCCCTAGTGTGAAGCCGTACCCCTTCAAGAGCGAGTGTCAGTTGGATTGATGAACGCCCTATACCCGTATTTAGAAAAGCCGCCCACCGTAGAAGGTTTATCCTTAGCTTATCACTACATCGTTCCTGCCGTCGACTAATCTCCAATTTCATTCTCTATGCTCTAGTGAGTGTTCTAATTCCTACTTTAGTTAGTAAATGTGGAACTCATGAATTCCTACTAGTCAGGCTTAGGTGAAGTTCTTGCGCCCCCATTTATGAATGAGATCAAAGGCTTTGTTCTTTGTTGGCGGTTTTTCTCTTCGGATCCCTCGATAGGGTCTCCCTAAGGCTGAGTTTAGGTTCTCTAGATAGATATAGAGTTAAAAGTCGCCGCTGCCTAAACGTCTTCGTCTTCCCTCTTCTTGATTCGTATGGGCTTTCTTAGATCTCGATGAACAATCTAAGTGGAAGATAAATGGAACCCCACCACCTATGCCTAGTGCTTGAAATCATGTGCCTTAGATTGTCGAAGAGAGCCCCAATAGAAAGAAGGGTAGGCGGATGTGCCCTACTCAATAAAGAACACTTGTTTGATTACAGACGAGGAATAGAAAGGAAGCATGCGATCACGGAGGTGCATGAAAGACTAGGATTATTGGACTTATTAGGAAGCCAAGAGATCTATGCAAGAGCTATAATTCATTATGGGACATAAACTCCTTAATAATCCAATAGCATTTTCTTCATAAGGATGAATGAAAGGGAGATTCTAGGGCTCGCCTTAGATGGAGCACTATGCGCTACATCCGTTCTATCATAGCATTGCGGTACCATCTTTCACCACCTGATTTATTCAATATAATATAAGGGGCACTAGTTGGTAGGGGGCTCTTAGCCAACGTTTATCGTCAAAGCCTTCCACGGATGGATGGGGAAGGGGTCAAAGATTTAAAACTCACTTCCTTCTTGTGTTAATGCTACTCCCACTATATTATCGTAAATAAACTAAACCACTATTCTAAATAATGGGACTTATCCTGTTACAAGGTGGACAACTACAACTAGTGAGACTCGTCTAAATGTAAATGAAACTTCCACTCTCAGCAGGCGTTCTTTAATCTTTGGAAAGTGCATTGAAATGCATTTCAAAATTGGCATTGATTGACTTAGCTCACTAAGCGGATAACCCTTTATCAAAATCAAAAGGGTTCTAATGTCAACTTTCAACATGAAACTACCCACTTTAGTAACATCGATTTATCCACGATAGACTTCATCCGATAGTAAGTATCACATCGATCGCCCAGTTTGCCCCCCTCGGATATAGGAGAGGCTCTTTTCGGGCGTCTGTGAGCCTATTGGGAGTGGATGCTTATTTCCGATAGGCAATTATCTCTCGCAATGGTCAATACCGACTTTGTGCGGATGGTTCTTGGGAACGAGCGTTCAAAGCCCAAGCTTTCTCAAAACCATTTTTATGATTTTGGGGCCAGGGAGTTGGTTTTTGACGAAGGAATCCAAGCTGCTAGATCTAATAAACGCATCTCAATAAGTGTCGTAGTTTTTTATCGCGGCATTCTTCTTCTATCTAGTTGTAAATGGAATTATGGAACTCTCTCCCGGAGCGAGAACTAACCACTCTATTAGAAAGTCGAATTAACAACTTTTACACAAATTTTCAAGTGGATGAGATCGGTCGAGTGATCTCGAGTTGGAGATGGTATTGCACGTGTTTATGGATTGAACGAGATTCAAGCTAGGGAAATGGTTGAATTTTCCAAATGTGTGAAAGGAATAACCTTAAATCTTGAGAATGAGAATGTAGGGATTGTTGTCTTTGGTAGTGATATCTGCTATTAAAGAAGGAGATCTTGTCAAGCGCACTAGATCTATTGTGGATGTTCTGGGAAAAGCTATGCTAGGGCATGTGGTCGACGCCTTGGGAGTACCTATTGATGGAAGAGGGGCTCTAAGCGCTCACGAGCGAAGACGTGTTGAAGTGAAAGCCTCTGGAATTATTAAACGTAAATCTGTGCACGAGCCTATGCAAACAGGGTTAAAAACGGTAGATAGCCTGGTTCCTATAGGCCGTGGTCAACGAGAACTTATAATCGGGGACCGACAAACTGGAAAAACAGCTATTGCTATCGATACCATATTAAACCAAAAGCAATTGAACTCAAAAGCCACCTCTGAGAGTGAGACATTGTATTGTGTCATTCAAAACATTGGCATCAAAGTTTCGATCTTGTTCTTTCTATCCTTCCTCCTCTATATCTTTTGTCACAATTCCATGAACATTTTTTGGGCCTTGCTCTCAAAGGTTGGATTCCCCTATGGGAGTCGAGCCTTTCTAGCAGTCATGAAAATGACAGGTTGCTCCGATAGTATTAGCTTTGCAATGATTTGGATTGTAAGGGCCTTTACCATTGCAGCTTTTGGAAACATGATGGCTCCTTCGGGGGACTCTGGCCCAGGATCAGGTGAGGGCGCTTCCGGAAGGGCTTTCAGGTGGACTAATTTATTTGGAGGAAGTTCCACGGGTAATTTAGAGACTGGCGGAAACTCGGTTAGCTCTTCCGAACCGAGCATAAATCAACTTGTGCCTCACTCCCCAGAGCCTGTTGCTCCTGAGCAACCAGATGTAGATAGGCCGCGACCCTTCATTCCTGAGGATAAAAGTGACAATTACTTGATGCCTGCTCAAGAGCGTATGGAAGAGTTGGGGCATCGACTCAAAATCAATTCCATTACGAAAAACTTGAGCAGGAATGAGTGGGCCAGCATAGTCGCGGCCCAGATTACGGTGGAGGAAAAAATTGAGTCAACTTTAGTGTCCGATGGCTATCCTCCCCATGCTATTTTAGAAAATAGGCACAAAATTCGTGGCTTTATGTTCTATCCTGTGGGAACGAGTTTGACCGAGAATACCTATGTGGGGTACGTCACAAGTATAGACCGCTTGGGTACTCGAGCCTCTGTTCCATACAAGCGAATCATAAAAGCAATAAATAGCCAAGATTTATTGCTTATTTAACAAAAGGCGATCCACTATCGGTTGTAGTCTTCTTGATCTATCAAGTCAAGAGGGCGAGGCTCCTAGCAATGGGAGAAAAGGGGAGTGGGTAAGCGGGCCCCTTTCAACTTTTCCGTGGTCGACTGACTAGTATTAGGTAACGAAACTCTGATTAGAAAGACGTTTTCGTCAATGCCTAAAGGTGGTTTTTTGCGTACTTTTCATGTGTGATTTCACCTCAAGGGTAGGAATAGGGATGTTTTTAGTTTAGTACAGATCTTTTAAGCGAACCACTATGTTGAGTAAGGGGTTCGAAGCATGAAGCATGACATTTTATTTGGATGACTCATCGAAGCTATGAAAGCCCAGCCGCGTGTCGTGTGACGGACATTTCGTAGAGCTCTCTTCCCGATTCTCGGTGACACGAATTCTTGCTAATCAAGAGAATCGCTTGATGTAATCCGTCGTAAGCATAAGGTCTAACATTCTAAGTCGTCGAAGTGGTAGAAGTCTTCGATGTAGTACAATCAGTTGTTTTCATAGAGGAGTTGCCGTTCTTTCAGATTGTATGTCCGTCGGCCTATCGCTTATTCGTAGCGGGGACGATTTCTCTTCTTCTTTGTTTTAGTTAATGTATTATGTAAAGCGAGGAGGGTATAGCACCATTGCCGCTTACTTACATGCTACGGAAATGGCTTTTTCTTTAGTTGTTCTATCTAACTCGCATCAAACTCTTCCCGCTTAGGGATAGAGCATATTACCTCCTACTTATTCCACACCACCCTAAAATGCAAGACTGATGAGCTCGAATGAAGTGCCCCAAGTCCATAAGTGGAGCTCAGGTATCGGTAGCATTCACAGCTGAGTCAACAAGACTTTTTTTTTTTTTTTTATCTTTTTCCTTTCAACACCGGGTTTTTAACTTCACATATAACTCATCGCCTTGTGACTTCGCACTCTAGTTTGAGATTGGAAATGTGAATCGCGCCATTTCTTAACTTAATTAGAAAGGTTATTTAGGTAGCTTAGCTGGTTAGATTTACTGAAGGTAATTCAATCGCTGAACGTTCCTATCTAAGAGTTTTCAATTTCCCATGGAATCCCGGGGTTTTCCTCGCAACACTGGTAGCGTTTGCTTTCCCTTGCTTGGTAATTGATCTTTATGATCCCTTTTCTTACTTAGCTTCTCAAAAAGGGCGAAGTCCCCCTTCGCTAGTTGCGCATTTTAAAAAGAATAAGTAGGGGCTATTTCCTTCCTTGCCTTTCATCTCTCTTAATTCAATATCTCTCTCGCCTTTATCCTGGTCTGGTAGTATCTTTGTCCCATCATTCCCTTTCTCGTCCGTCTAGCCTGGGAACCCGACCGACTTAAAGAGGTATGAAATAGATAGGCCCTTTGGAATCTCTTTGGCATCTTCCCCTCCGCCGCTTGGCTCTTTAAGCAAAGATGTCGACTCCCATGCTTTGTCGCGGCTAGCTTTCTCCTCTTATGAAATTTCTATAGGGATCAACTGTTGAAGTGAAGAATCTATTTGAACCCCTCTCTTCTAGTGGTCGCCTTCTTCCTCCAAGACTGGAATCAGTAAGAGCTTTTCTATACTATGATGCCTTTGGCCTTGCGCCTGATCTTTCTTCTTTATTGCCTTGGCCTTTCACCGGATATGGGATCGATCCCTTCCACCATTCCTCCAACAGATGCGGATTCATTTCAGCCGTTATTCTTTCAACATTTGCGAGCTAACCCCTGAAGTGACTTGACCCCGTTAGAGCTAATCGCTCCTTCTTCTATAGCAAGTGCCGAAAGCAGAATCACCGCTTATTTTGACCTTTAATGCCTACTCCCTGGTACGGCTATTCAAACCAATCCACCCAAGCAAGAAAGAAAGTAGCAATCGGCTTTCATTATGGCTTTCCGCTAGCATAAGACAAGAGATGCTTGAGATAGAGCGTTAGCCAAGTATCTTTCAAGGGATGCTTGAAGCAAGTCTTCTTCCTCGTCTTGAAAGCACAAGTTTAGTGCCAGTTAAGTAGGAGAATCAAGTCACCCATTAGGGCGGGTCACCAATTGGGTGAACGACGGGATGGTTAGATAGTTTCGGCTTTCAAGGCATTCTTAAGCCCGGATACGGGAAAGCCAAGTCGCAGATTAAAAAGAAAAAGAATCGTCCGCTCTCCTATAGCTAAAGAATCCGGAGCTCTCTACGCAGCTCTTTCCTCTCAAGTCTTTTCGTACTTGTGAACTTGAAGCCAGAAGCTTGGAAGCTTGATTGATTGATTTGCAAACTGCGGGGCTTCTAGATTTTCAAGTGTTTTCTTCATCGCCATGATATATCGGAATTTGATTGTAACCCGAGTACGCGTCCATGAAGCTCATCAACTCGTGACCCGGCGTGGCGTCCACCATTTGATCAATATGCGGTAAAGGAAAGCTATCTTTTGGGCATGCTTTATTCAAGTCGGTGTAGTCAACACACTCTCCAGGTCCCATTAGGCTTCTTGACAAGGACCGGGTTGGCTACCCACCTCGATATTTCACTTCTCTGATGAAACCATTGTAGAGGCTTTGAACGCCTTTTTTGGAAGCCTCGTTACCAAACTCAAGAGTGGCAACTAGTGATAGGACGCAAAATTCTGGTCTTCTAGAGCATCTTTATTTGATTAGCCCGCCTCCAATGGTCGCTCAAACCACCTGCGCAAATATCCGATTGGTCATGGGTATTATCCTTCGGACCCTCATTCTTTATTCTATCCGGCCTCAGTCTTCCAAGCTGCGGTGCCCGATCTAGTGAACCTAGATCTATATGCGAGCTTATTTAGTTATTTAGTTAAGGTCATCGAACAAGTGGTAGTGCAGGTTCTAGTATCGCCCGGTTCAAAGCCGCCGTACCACCCGTCACGTGTAGAAGTAGAGAAAAGAAGCTTTGAGACTTCCTCTCACAACTGGTCTTTCTTTTGCTGCCTTCTGCCTTCCAAGTGTTCAAAGACTCCTCTAGTCAACCTCAAAGGGGATTTCCGATCTATTCAGAATGTCTACATAGCTATCCAGGAATGAATGATAGAAGGGAATGTCAGGTAGGCTTGTGAAGTTATAAGAAAGAGATTTATCCTCCTAGAGGGGGAAACATTGACTTACATGAGGAAGTGAGGGGACTCATATACAGATTAACAACTCATGCATTCCTGCTCAAGGAAGGGAACCATTTCCATCTATATAAGTATTTGCAATGGAAGGAGAAGGGGTTGCTAAGGTCCATTCTCATTTGTCATTCCTCTATCGGGTATAGAGGTTGATTAAAGCTTCGGGTGGGAAAGAGATTCGCTTGTTGTCGTGTATACCATTGCTCTTATTACAATGGTTTACAGTGGCTTATGTAAGTGTTGCCCCTGGGCTTCGGTGAGAGCCTTAATTTAATGGTTTTTCATCACCCTCTTCAAGACAGGTGCTGTATTCATGGAGGACGACACATTAGGGGATAAGCACGGAGGAATCTAAAAATGTGAGTAGGAGATTCTAGTTCACAGCAAGATGCGGGCACTTCCGTTAGTCCCATAGCAAGAAGCGGTCAGGATGCAGAGACAAAGAGTCAGGGAAGTTCCTCCTATCTATAGGTAGGAGCGTAACATCTAATAGTTTCCTGTAGTTGCTCTAGACTCCTCTCTTTCTCCTATCTATCAGACTATCTTCTTTTTTGTATTATTGTATTGTCTTATCTTGTGACATAGTCTTGTCTCTAGGTGAATATCACTATGGGAATGCGTTAGGATCCCTTCTCTGTCTCCCTCTCTTTCTTTCCATTCTAGTAGCAAAATTCTGTGGCTTTCCTTTCGTTCCGTGAGAGTAGGGCACCAAAAGCTGTCCTATAATTTATAGGAGTGGAAGGGCATGATTATGAAGATAGTGAATCCAGTGTGGAATCGAACGAGAAGGGAAGGCATTGGGCTTTTGGATCTAACTCCCTATTAGTCAAGTCGGAAGAGAAGAACGATGGAAATGGTAAGGTTAATTCTAATTATACTAGCGACCCCCGGATAGTGAGGATCAAATTGTGGACCCATTAGAGTATTATGGGGAGGGGCTCGTGCCCAGGAGGTTGGATGGAGGCACTAGTTGATCGATCTACCGGGAGATGCTTGTAAGTCCAAGCGCTACGATAATCTAGAGGGGGGTGAATAGATTATCTCCATCTTTTCGATTTATCCCTCCTTTTTTGAATCGAATGCTCAAAGACAAATATAAAGATGCGGAATGTAAACAACACACGTCGATTTATAGAGCTTCACCCCACCTAGGGACTACGTGCTCTACCACCCCAGTATAACCGAGATGGGTTTCGAAAAGAAAAAAAGATTTTATTAATAATTACCAAAATTATTACAACAAAATCTTACACCAACACCTTTAAGAGCACCACACTCTTCTTCAACACCACCTTTGAGATTACCACAATCTCACTTGAAGATTACCACAATCTCCAAACGGCACCTTGTGAAGATTACCACAATCTTCACCCTTGAAGAGCACCACACTCTTCAACACCTCAACAAGAAGATTACCACAATCTTCTTACACCTAACACCTAGTTCACCCAAGTGTGTTCTTACCACAAGAACACTCACAAGGATATCTTGTGTTTGAATGACGACCACCAATTCAAGATTACAACTCGATAATGAATAATACAATTGAGTGCAAGTGTAATCAAGAATAGCCTAGACCTCAAGAATGTGAAAGTGAATAGCTAGGCAAATTACAACAAGAAATAAGACAATGTAAGAACAAGTGTATTCTTGAGTGTATCTTGTTGTGTTGTAGTTTTCTCTTTTGTAGTTGTGCTTCAAATCTTCCTCTATTTATAGGAGATGTCTTGTACATGATAGGATCCTCTTGGGGACATGAATTCTGTAAAAAATACCAAGACAATTGAAGAAAAGAGCTGTTAGAAATCAACTCCATGATTTAAGGAAATGTTGTCTGTTGTCAAACGGTCAGAATTTTGCTATCAAACTTGAGGGCGACCGGTCGCGCACAAATAAGATAAGAAAAGAACACAACAAAATTTACATGGGGTGACCGGTCCAAGGGGGGCCGACCGGTCGCCCTAGGGTGCGACCGGTCACCCTGACCAGTTTTGTGAGTTCTCAAGTTTCTGTTTCATGAAACTTGTTCCCAGGTACCGGTCGCCTCTTTGGTCGACCTCCTAAATCAAATGTTGTCCGATTTTTGTCGAAAATAAACCTCAAGAAATACTCCGAAAAATCCGTAAAAACATTTTAAACCGATTGGGAGTATTTAGGACAACATTGGAAATATAGTTTTGATGAAATAATACGTTAACACAAAAAGTGTTGTCCGATATAAATTCCAATTGATACAAAATCATTAAATGTGTTGTCCAATTTGTTAAAAAATAAAACTTGAAGAATTACTCCGGAAAATATTAAAACCATTTTAAATCATTTAGGAGTATTTGGACAACCTTTAAAAACAATGTTTTGGTATAAAAATAAAATCATCAAAATCATGATAAAACCATTTATCAAACAATGCTGAGATTCGGAGGTGGGATTGAATAAGGAGAGTCAAAACTACAGTACAAGCAAGAACTATAGGGACGTCAGTGATTCTGTTAGGAGATGAATTCTCAAGAGTTCCCTTTTCAATGCCAGGTAAACTTCACCTCTTTTTTCTTATTGTTCGTGGTATACTAAACTTTATTCAAGCTGTTTTTCTAGGGCGAGATGCCAATATCAAAACAAAGAAAAGAGCTCTATTCAACAATTGAATTTCCTTATCTTATTTAACTCATCCCCCTCTTTCTAGATCCGAAAAGCGGTCTAAAGCCAATATCGATGATGAAAGGGCGAGCGGGGAAAACATAAGCTTTGATAGGTTAGCTAGAAGAATCAAGAGGATAACGAAATTCGTAAGAATTCTTCCCAATTCCATGGTACTTCACAAGTAGTCATTCATATTGGTGACTCTTAGCTTCTTCCTCTAGCCTTTAGCTCAAGACTAGGTTTAGTCTTCCTTCCCCTTCGAACTTCACTATTTGGCTATCGAGAATGAACTCAAATGTTAGAATAGGCTGCAAGAATAGAATGCAATTCCCCTTCATCATTCTCTATCTCCAAAGACTTGCCATTAGTTAGCTTGCACTTTGAGTTTTCAAAGTCAATGTGCCTTTCCTTCTAGTCGAATAGGAACTATTAAAGCAAAGGCAAGGAAGTTTCGAGAAAGTTGAGATAGTGCGAAAAGGTAGAGGCGCGAGCCCTTACTATACTATAAAGGAGCTTTGAGCAAGGGCGGGAGGCCGAGGTTTGCTTTTTATTACATTACGTCGCGTCGAGTTAAAGGTTCTTTCTACGCACGTAATGAAAGGGCACGTTCTCTGAAACTATTTGGATCATTCATCAAAGCCCAACCAAGTTTCATGAGGAAAGCGTCATTCATCGCGCCATTCACCTATCAACTACTACACCTTGGCACCTCCTCCCAACCCAAAAACGAAAATCTATCCTTTTTCTTCCAAAGAACCAATCATAGGTCCCGCTAATCTAAAGCAAGGCATCAATCTTGTCACACTTGACGGCCATTGCCAATCTTTCCCTCTTCTTTCCAAAAACGCCCTATCTTACTAACCGATGACACTCATTATGTTAGCCACATAAGTCGAAGAGAGCGTATGCTAGGAAAAAAAGAGAATTAGGCGAAGTAAGTTTTGTTCTTTGCTTCCCAATTGACACCGTTTTATGTTTTCCTCATATACATTCAATATATGGATGTACACTTGAGTAACTTGCCCTTCTTGACCTAACCTAAAGCACTTGTCTTACTTATCTAACTTACAAGTGAGTGGAGTGATGTGTGAGTGCGCGAAAGGTTGCTTGCTCTAACAAGTTGCATAGCTCCCCCTATATAGATGTGATCGTTTGAGTCTCGATCGATGAAGCCCTTCAAGCACTTTCTAAACACTAGTTATATGCTTCTTTGCCTAGGATGATCCAGAATGGGGATCCGCCCCAATCCTTTTCAAGTGGACTAACACATTGGGATCAAGAGAAGAGAGAAGTGTTTGTCGGCCGGGATCACTCTCCTCCCGATATCGTAGAATGATCCAACAAATGAAAGAAAGGATTGGTTTTGTCAAGCATTGGTTGCAACATCTAAATTTGACTTCCCCGACTGGCAGCTAGCGGCTACCTTCACTCGGGCTTTGGGTCGGAGTCGACCTCTTGCTACTTTGGTAATAGAACTAACCTTTGGCTTCTAGAACTAGTCTCTCTTTCTTGTCTTCCTTGTCATGTACAACTTCTTTAAACGTCTTGAAAGCTGAAAAGTCAAGAGGGCTAGGCCGTAACAAAAGTGGCGGGTGCCAGCAGTTTCTTCCATAGATAGAGATAGGTGGTATTCCCGGATCACGCGTAGAGAGAGCGCTAAAAGGGAAGAGTTAGCTCATTTGAAAGAAGTACTACTCTGCGAAAGGTTCCGTTCCTGGTTGCTCAACCTGTTTTACCTTTTTTAGGCCGGGGCAAGTATGCGTTTTCTCCTTTCCACTATTGATCGATCGATTCCAGGACTGTCCTTTTAGAATTCCATCTTCCTTTAGTTGAGTTGCTACCCATGGTTGAGTGCTTTGTTTTCGCTAGTTCGCGCGAGCTCTTTCTTTTGCCGCTTCTCTTGGTTGGTGTTTTGGGCAAAGATCCGGAAGTCGATCAAAATCGATTGAATCAAGATATGGAGTTTCATCGGAAGATAAACTACTCGACTATTGGAAAAGAAAAAGATCACTTTTGCGTCTTTTTTTTTGCTTCAACGGAAGGGCGGCGTCATTTAACCGATGCGCAATGAGTCTATCTTATCTAAATATAGATAAGTGGTAAGACCATAAGCTTAAGAGACGAGCCTCGGGTTCCAAATGTGCTAGGACCGAGTTGGTCCGCTTCGGTCACACAAAAGAAGTCGATCTTTGCCATATGTATCGTTTGAGGGTGGGGTTGGGTTCTTTCTAGTAGTTCGTTCAGTGAACCTTTTTCGGTCTCTTTCGGCGGGGTGGCAAGGCCGTTCGGTTGAAAGCAACAATAAAAAGGGTATTCATTACGCTTTTCTCTACGATTATGCCCCAAACGAGGTGCCCTAGCTAGTTTCAAGTTCTCCCAATTGAAAGTCGTACCCAAAGGGAAGACATGAGCGGTATAAAAGAGAACGCCCGAAGAATTTAATCCACTTTAAGCCTATAGTTGGATCGAGAGCTTACTTCTTTATCTAATCCCCGTCTCATTGCTAGTATGATCCTTCATCTATAAAGCGCGATCTTTCTTTTTAGGCTTGGAAATCTTTCCGAGTGGAAGAAGCGCTAAAGGCTAGTGAATCGAGAAGTCTTAAACACTATTATTGAAGTCAACTTTCAGCAATAGCATAGTTCATCCACGAGAAGAAAAGGGAAGGAGAGAACAACTACTAAGAGTTATAAGAGCCATACCACGTAAAGCTAAAAGGAGCAGTGGGTCTATTACTTTATATACGCTAGCACCAAAGCAAGGAAAGAAGGCAAGGTGCCAAGGTCAAGGCTAAGCTTAGTCGGATGGAAGAGTGGCTCATCCATCTTTTCACCTTTTAGATAAGTCTAGTAGGGAGGGAATCTTTCCTTACTTCTTCTCCTATTGAGTTAAGCGCGCAAATGACCTTTCATTTCCTTTCCTTCACACAAGGTTTTGAATCCTTCTACGACCAATCCCTACGATTTGTCTTATCTATGCTAATCGTGTGGAATCGGCCCTACTCACTTATCGGAAAGAGCATAAGGCATTGACTCGCTATCCCCTTATCGGGCCTCAAACTTTTCACGCAATTCAATACCTTCTTTCTCACCACAGACGGATAAAGAGAAGTTCTTCATTTGCGTCTCATAAGAAATGGGAGGCCAGTGTCATTGCCGATCAAAAAAGACAGATACGCGAGAGAAGGGAATCTCGCCAACATATGGTGCGCTTAAGACGAATGTCATATAAGGAGAGGAGGACGGGTTATTCACATTTCATTTGATGGTCGAGACTAATTGAAAGCTAAGCAATGGGAATTCTAAAGATTCCCGGGGGAAAAATAGAGATGTCTCCTACGTTACCCATAACATAATATGTGGAAGTATCGACGTAATTTCATATAGTCATTTGGTCGAATGCTACATGAAGAACATAAGCCGATGACGGAATGGAAAGACCTAGTATGTAGAAGATCATACCATGAGTGATTCGCGATTTGGATTCATATAGATATCCACCCATGTGGTAATTCATTGTACCATATATATAAGATCCATCTCAGTATAGATATCATCATCTACATCCGTAAAGCGTATGCTTTGGAAGAAGCTTGTAGGATTTGGGAAGGGGTTTTGGTTGATCAAAAAGAGGAATCTACTTCAACCGATATGCCCTTAGGCATGGCCATACATAACATAGAAATCACACAACATTAGAATGATAGCTAGGATGATCCCCTTAAATACTTATTCGATAAACCAACCATTATAGGAAGGACTACTAAATGAACTCCTAACTACTGAATTTAGCATCAAATACATTACTCAAAAGGTCATTAATTAAAGGCCAAACCATAGTTGATCTCTTGTCAAAGCATCCGCTGCCCCCTTCTCGTCTTTCTTGACTTCCGAAAGAGCTAGTCAACTTGATAGAAAACACATCCGTTTGGAGTCTTTATTTTGATGGGGCCCATAATTCGATGAAATTGGCATAGGTGTTAAGGGGTCTCACTTGAAGGAGTTCCCCTTGATAGGTCTTTTAAGATAGAATCCCTTAAATAAACAATGTTGCAACATATTGACTCCTCTAGCAAGATTTAAGGTTCGCTCTAGAATGGGGCATCAAAGAGTTCAAGTCTTTGAGGATGGTAGTGAAAAAAAAAAATTCTAAATAAGATAAAAGATGAGAACTTCTCTCAATATTGGATAATATAAATCTAATCTTTAGATTCAAAATTATCACCATATCTCGAATCCTAGAGATGATAACAAATCAACGGACTTGTTAGCTAAGGTAGCTTCCACCGTGGGCTCCTCATGGTTAGAACTCATACATCGACCTTTGTGGCCATCTCAACCCCATCATGGTCCCTCATGAATCGAAGAGTAAGATTTTTGACTTTTGAGAGTAAACAATAATAAGAATCGAGAAGTGACGGACGGAGACCCATCTTTCCTTCCCATTGATCCCTACTTATTCGTCCCCTATTTCTCGCCTCTTTAGTTGCAATGACCGCCTACCCTTGGCGATTAAAGCTATGCACCGATTCCATCTTCTCGTATTAGGTCGGGAACGAAAGCTTTCTAATGTGGGCGAGACTTCGGGATCGACCATAATCAAGGATCCTCCGATTCGACATTCTATCTCTATGGGTGCTATTACAATCTCAAACATTTTTTTTTCATTCACCCAAGTAGGGATTGTGCAGGTCACCGATATCTCTTCATTCGGACCAGGGGAGGGAAAGAGAATGTATCATGTTATCCATGGGTCCGGTGAACAAACATTGATGGTCGGATCCCTCTAGTTGCATTCCTTTGTTGAGAGTAGCATGTCTAGTATTCTTGGTTCAATTTAGACTTACTTTATACTATCGTTTGTAGACGTCACTCCTCCGGTCATCTTTAGAAATAAGTTATTGCCATCTCCGGTGCATCCATCCATAAGCCTCCCTCATCGGATTAGCTTGGCTACCGGCTCTAGTAAGACTTGTAAGACTTCTTCCGCGTGGAGCTAGCATGGGCCTCCTATTCGGTATCAAGACAAGAGCGATCCATGAACCGAAAGGGACTAATATGAATAGACCGACCCCTTTCTTTTTCCCCTGTCTCCCGTACTCGGTCGGTGGTCGAACCGCAACTACTAGTGATGGGACGGAGAAAGAACTCCTCCCCGTCGATTTGTTTTTTCTCTCCAATTAGGAGACACGATAAGAAATCGTATCAGATGCCATTCCCCGCCCATCCATCGGAGAGAGGAACTGTCCTAGCTGAGCTTTAACTCCTCGATTCAAGATGAGCTCGGAGATAGGAGGAGAATAAGAGGTTAGCAAAGTACGAATGTTTTCCAAGTGCGCCATGGGAGTTTAGGTTTTGCGAGCTAGCCCAGAAAAGAGGCGAGCCCGTATAAAGGTTTAGGTCCAATCATTCTCTCTATGTGCTATCGGGCAGAACCGCGGGGATTAGGACATAACTCCCGTTGTTTAAGGATAATAGGTTGATGAATGAGGTGATTAAGAAAAAAAGGTTAGCCGAGTTTGGAATTGGTAATGGACTCGTGCGGAATGCCTAATAGCAGCAAATCTTTGTCAAAAAAACATATATATATATGAATCGAAAGACAGATAGATATCAAGTAGGCCAAATGAATGAGTCCACCAGCCATTTTGTATATAACTCGTATCTCTAGCTTGGATAGAAGATCTAACCCCCTGAAGCAAGGTATGCACGAACCACTTGGGCAAGGTGGGGGCCTAAGCAAACTACCAAGGAGTCGGAAACCTTCACTGAAAGTTCTTTTTAAGGCACGTCACATTAGTTGCATTCGCATCATAACCGATTAAATGATCCCCACCAATGGTTAAGGTAATCCAAGTCTTGTTTAGCCATAATACACGTTCGATAAGTAGATCCCCGGTGGTTGTAAGGGTTGTCCAAAATCATTGAAGAATCGGCCGAGCCTCGCCATCGCGACTAGCGAAACTGGTCTGGCCGAGAAGTCGTTGGATAGCCGAGCCACCTATCTACCCAATCCCTTTTAGTTCGTTTATCTATTCTCTTTCTCGCTCCCGAAACAATCAATCATAAAGTCATGAAATGTTAACCCCTTGTTTCCCTTTCTTTATGACCAAAGAAAACTCACTCACGGGGGACGGAGCTAGGTTGGCTCCATACCGGCCGAGGCATTAGCACTCGACCGATAGGGATAGGGACAGCTCGATCCGAGCTAATCTCTCCAAGGCCATCAATGTATCTCTTGTCTCGGATTGGCCCCGATTCCCGCTTCTAGGCTTTCCACCCGGTTGAGAGATGCGATGAGCTAAGGGCGTGCGATTAGGAAGTCCCTATCTTCCTTCCGTGTCTATAACCGGCTAAGTCAATCGAACTACTCAATTTCTTTGGACCGACTACTAACTGAGCAAGGGATGAGATCGTTCTTGACTCGCTTTCTTCGGTTCAATAACCACCACTAGTCATAGTTGGGGGCATGGGATTGACCTATTGATGGGAACAACGGAGAAAAGAATAGGTGAGCTTGCGTAAATCGAGGAGTAGAGATAGATTTGAGATTTCGTAAGTAACTCAAGTGAGTGCTTTCTAAAGTGGGAAGAAAAAATGAAATAAGAACAACCGCCGCTGTTCTAACGAATATACTCGCTGAGTGGGAAGACCATGGTGGCCACTAAGTGTGCTATTTGGGTTTATTCGGTTTCCAATCTTACTTGTATTAAACATTTTTGGTTTTTGTTCTCAAAGACCCCGACGCAAAAGCGATTGAGGGGCGGTGACGAAAAGGAAGCAGTAGGCCGCCAATGTTTTTGTCTGCGAAGGCAGACCACACCTCGGGCGCCGGGCTGACCGGAGGCCAAGGGCAATGGAAACCGTGTAAAACAAAGCGATGACCTATGCCCAAAAAGAGAGGAGAGAGAGAGATATCTCGTCGGGTCTTGGGGTATTGTCGCCATTGGGGAGACGTGCCCATCGCGCGGCCCTATGGGGGAGGAACCTACTCCCTCTCCCGGATGTAGTCTTCACTTTTGTAGAGGACGAACCGGGTTAACAAAGTCACGATCGAGAAGGTTGAAATCCGGACCCGCATCTAGGGAGGTGGTTCGAGTCGATTCGTGACAAGGCTTTAAACATAGAATTTCTCGGCGGTTTCTCCTTTTTCGGATGACTCCTCTTTTTGTTTTAGGCTTTGAAATACGGGATATGATCCATTTCCACCAATTTCAGCAATTACAAAGCTAATGGAAAAACTTAGTAGCGGGTCTCTCAAGGTTAGAAAAAGGAAGAACCGAAAGAAGATCTCTATTTGAGCCTTTACGCCTTTACTATTAATAGAAATGTCCCACTCTTGGCACATAATCCCTATGATAAGTTCCGTAATATAGCACCTTGGTTTAGGTTCTTTTTCATTGGCATGTGATAGGGCGAGGAGGTCTACCGCCGAGAGCCAGAAGGGAAATACATACATGGCACCAATCCAATCTCAAGAACTCTGATTCAATAATTTCTGTGTCGTCTGGTTTAGGGTTTATGGTTTTAGGTTTTGGATTTTAGGGTTTTTAGGGTTTAGGGTTTAGGGTTAGGGTTCAGGGTTTAGGGTTTAGGGTTCAGGGTTCAGGGTTTAGGGTTCAGGGTTCAGGGTCTAGGGTTTAGGGTCTAGGGTCTAGGGTTTTTTTTTAGACAAAATAACACCCTGGGGGATGGGGGATTGAGGCGTGATCCCCTACCTGTAGATCAAATAATCAAAATGTCATACAATGTCATATCCCGTCAAGTCGGGAGAAAATCAAAGAACAAAAAACCTATCACTACGATATCTAGAAAGACTATCATAATGAGATATCTAAAAAATATAATGAGAGCTAAAATCTAAAGCTCGGATATCCCAGCTAGTCCATCCGAATAAGAGATAGTAGATGGTGAGATGACGTGCCCTCATAAATAATGTGACTACCAAGGGCAATAGCTCCCAACTCTGCCAGATGATCTGTTGGTCGATTCCCCTCTCTGTGTATGTGGGAAATCGAATACTGAAGGTCCCTCAGCATGTTCCGAATGCGAATCAATGTATGTTGAACCTACCAAGAGCCAAGACAACTAGATGTGATCGTGGTGACCACAGCCGCTGCATCCAACTCGATCCAAATCTAAAGTGACAACTGTCGGGCATGATGCAATCCCATCTCCAATGCTAATAGCTCGGCATGAAAGCTCGAAACCGCCTGGAATGAGCTATGAAATGCCAACATGAGTCTGCCCGAATGATCTCGTATCAATCCCCTACCACCAGCTATCAATGTGTCTCGATCAAACGAACCATCCGTGTTCAGCTTGATCTGAGGAGATTGAGGGGGTCGCCAAATCACCATCCTCGGCCTGCGTGGAACCTGTGGTGGGGCACTCCCCTGCAAAAAACTCACTGTAGGGAAGCATCCAGACCAATCCGAGGGGCTCAACCGCCGACCTGAAACAAGAACCCAGAGATACCGCTCCACCTGCCAGATAATGTGAGATGCCAGGAAAGGAAGGTGTCGATGCTTGACATTATTCCTTTCCGTCCAGACAAACCATAAAATCAAGCAAGGAACCAGAAAACTCAAGTGCCTCGTGTGTGATCTGTGTGTGCGATTCCTCCAAAAAGAGAGGAACAAAATCATATCAGTGGTGTGTGGAAGTGTAGTGTCAAACCAAGGAACAAAGTGATTCCACACGGACTGAACAATATCATTCATCAAAAAGAGGTGAGGGATAGATTCAACCTGAGGAGAAGAATGTGGATTATGCAAGCAACAACAGCAACGTGAATCAAGGGAAGTGCCACGTGCCTGGAGCTTGATATCCACAGGAAGACGATTACGAAGAAGGCGCCAAAGGAATATGGAGATAGTAAGAATAAGAGCATTGTTCCAAATGGCACCATACAAAAGGTTCTGAGCGTTTCTACCCCGGATAGAATTCCAAGCAGAAGACATAGAAAACCCACCATGAGAGATAAGCATCCATCGCATAATGTCCTCAGACCCCAACTGAATCGGAACCCCGGAAATATCCTCAATGAGACTCTCAAGAAGCCCACATCTGGAGACCAAGACCTGATGCAATCTATCCCGATCCCACATACCATCCCGAATGAACCAATCAACTCTCATATGCCCCAACGGCGATCCAAACAGTGATCTGCAAACGACCTATGCCCAAGCCAAATGTCATCCCAAAAACTGGCCCGACTACCACTGCCAATAGACTAGAAAATCCACTCCCGCGCCTGAATACCAACCCGCCTCAATCGCCTCCACTGATGACTATCATTATGTGTTGTTGGGGCTCTACAGGGAGATAGAAGCCCGTTGTAACAATACTTGCTGATCAAGAAATGGGCCCAAAGAGAATGACCCTCACGTAATCTCCACCACAGCTTGTAACTGAAGGCATCAACAATATCTGAAAGTTGGCGCAACCCCAAACCACCCTCAGAAATAGGATGGCAAATACTCTCCCAACTGATCCAATGTGTCTTCTTCTGCCCCGCATAAGATCCCCAGAAGAATCTAGCCATAATCTGCTCCAACTGATGAAGAACTGTCTTTGGCGGTTGCATGACCTGAAGAATATGCAATGGAGTGGCCATCAACGTGCTCCGAATAAGAGCGAGCCTACCGCCAAAAGACAGATGTCGATGCGACCACCCAGCAACTCTATCCAACATCATCTGAATCACTGGAAGGAAAAGCTCTCTCATCATTTGCCCCTTGAACAAAGGGATACCCAAATACGTCATCGGCAAGTCATCCCGGGACGAAGCCAGTCAGCTCATGCACCATGTGCTCCCATAGGGTCTAGGGTTCAGGGTTCAGGGTTTAGGGTTTAGGGTTTAGGGTTCAGCGTTCAGGGTTTAGGGTTTAGGGTTTAGGGTTTTTTTAGAGAACACCCGAAGGTGAAATTTCATTAAACATCAAAATGTGTACAAACGAGTCGTAATAGCCAAAAGTGCTATCCGATAGAAAATAAACATCGATGTACAAGCTTGCAGCCAAAAGTGCTGCAGATTAACATATAAATCCTAAGTGTCAAAATACAATACAAATTGAAGTCACAAAACTTAAAGTCCATCTGAAGAAAATGTTTGCAAAAATTCATATGCAATTCTGTCTTGATGCAGCCCAGAAATCGGCAGTCCATGTTGTCCCAAGTTTCAAATTATTGCCTGGAAATCAGCCCACAACCCAAATGCAATATCCAAAATCCAATACCATATATACTGGCCCAAAGCCCAAGCCCACCAATGCACAAAATTGCAAAATCCTTAGTCCCCTGAATCGGTCCATTTCCAATCTAAAACCAAATTTCCCATCATCTTAAATGCCCTACTCACAGCCCACTACAAATTTTAATAAAATAATTTCAAGCCCAACAAACTCATTCCTCCAAACAAAGCCCAGTAAATGATCCCAATCCACAAACTAAATCAGCCCACTTAAACCCAACTCCCAACCCACAGCACCTGATGCTGAAAAAAGCTGAAAGCAGCTTTTGAAAATAGCTTTTTTCAAAAATAGAAAAACTGAGAAACTGAGGGCAAGAAAACAGAGTAAAACAGAGAACCATCCCCCAAATATTACGCACCAAAATCAGCAATACCAATCAATGACAACCTAATCTCCAACAAACAGCAGCCCAACCATTTCCAACAACACGTACCGCAACAATCGGCAACACCTAAATTCTATACATAGCCCAATCATCAACTAAATTCCACACATCTCACATTTTCTAGCAGCAAAATCATCAAATAAAATAGCAAAAAAACCAATGCTTGATCAAAGCAAAAAAGAAAACAAAGCAGACTCACTCAACACAACAACACACCTATTACATATGTACCAAAGATCATCAAGCACAACCCTCCTCAAAATTCATCAAACAATAACCAACCTCAAGATTACTGAGAATTTAGCAAAGATTCAGCAAATAAACCATAGTAACCACACAAGCCCATCCATTCTCAACACAAAGAAGAAGCACATTAATTTCTAAGGCGAGAATTCTCATTTTATCAACTCGAATTAATCCTTTCAATTTACCTGGGAGATTTGAAGGAGCAAACTCAAGAGTTCTTTGTTCATCACAACCCAAATTAGCCAAGTAATCTGCCGGAGCATTCCCTTCTCTAAAGTTGTGTGTGATAACCACATCTTTATCTTTAAACTTATGTTTAATTCTCAAAAAATCATGCTGAAGTCTCCAATGGCCTATCTTCCTATTTTTGATCATCCACACCAATGCTATTGAATCCACTTCAATCCACCACCTAACCTCCGCTCCAATCCGAGATAAAATATCAATGCCCATAGCCAAAGCCTTGACTTCAGCTTCAAGACTATTTTCAGCATCAAAATGAACTTGAAATGCCCGCACAACCTCCCCTCTGTCATTTCTAATCACTCCACCTCCACCAACTTTAGTTCCCTTGAAGGATCCATCAGTGTTGAGCTTTAAGCAACCCACAGGAGGCTTGTCCCAAAATACTAATATAGCTTTTTTCACCGAACTCTAAGGCACCAGAAAATTAAGATGAGTTGCAATATGTGAAAAACCTTTCCAAATAGAGAAATCAAACTTGTTACTCAATGACAATTTAGATAAATATTGATGTACATGCCAAATGATCCTCTCCCCTTTAAAACCCAACCCCCTATGCTTACTATCATTTCACTCAACCCAAATAAACCAAAAAATGAGACAAGGAATGAGAACACTAACATGAGAAGCATGAGAAAAAGGTGAAGATAATTTCCAGAACTGAAACATTAGCCTAACACTAACTGTATGAGGGAGAGAAAATTTAAAAAGATGTGAAAAATGATTCCATACGAGCTTTATTTGATCACTTTCAAGAAAAAGGTGCGTCACAGTTACAATAAAAAACCTTTGATCATTAAAAATCCTCTGAGAAGTTGAAGCATGCAAGTTCAGAGTAGAGTTTGTATGAGTAAACCTGTTGCAGCAATAACATTGAGAGGCTAAGCTGATGCCTTTGCTTTGAACTTTGGTGTCCACAGGTATCCGATTTTGGAAAAGCCGCCAAAGAAATATTGACATAGTGGGAATGAAACAAGGATTCCAAAGATTAGAATAGAGTTTTTGGACAGTTTTCCCTTTTCTGAGACTGAGCCAAGCTGAGGTTGTGGTGAATTGGCCATTGGAGGAAAGTTTCCAATGCATGGTGTCCCTTTGATTTTCATTAATCGGAATGCTGCAAATTTTATCAACCCAAAAGCCATCAAGTATTTTTCCAAGCTTATAGGGGTCCCATTGACCATTAGTCCAAAAGTGATTCACAAGATAAACACCCCATTTATCCTTTTCAGCCCCAAAAATCTGTATCAATGGCTTATCTCCCATCCAGTGCTCATGCCAAAAACTGAATTTACCACTTCCCAGAGTCCAAAACATGTTAGTCTGAACCATATCCCTTACCTTACACATTCTTTTCCAGATGGGACTATCATGAATAGAAACTTTCACAATCCCCGGGAAATTCTTTTTTCAATACTTAGCTTACAAAAATCTTGCCCAAAGAGAATTTTGCAACCGAAATCTCCACCAAAGCTTATAGGAAAAAGCCATCACCCCTTCCAACATAGATCTAATCCCAAGCCTCCCTTCCTCAAATTTTTTACAAATAGAGTCCCATGAAATCCAATGCATGGCTTTCCTATTACCATAAGATCCCCAAAAGAATCTTGCCATAATTTGCTCCAATTCATGTAAGATTGTCTTGGGCGGCTGCAACACATGAAATAAATGGCAAGTCATTTAAGCAAGCACACTTTTAATCAACAAAATCCTCCCCCCAAAAGTTAAGTTTCTAGTTTCCCATCCTTGAATTTTGCCTTTGAACTTCTGAATCATCTCAAAAAATAATTCCCCTTTAAGCATCCCTTTGTATAAAGGGGCTCCAAGGTATATAACTGGAAGATATTTCAAATTAAATCCAGTGATATCATGAATTCTTTGGACTCTTGCTGCTTGCCACTTTCTACTGACAATGAAAGAATTTTTGTGTTGATTGATTAATTGGCGTAAAAAAGAAAGATAGTCTTTGTAGAAAACCCATAAGCTTCCTCAGACCAACCTCCTTACTATTAGTGAAAATGAGAATATCATCTGCATAAGACAAGTGAGAAACCAAAAATCCTCCCCTGCTGTAATATTGCATGCTTCTATTCACCATAAATAAGGAATCTAATCCCCTGGAAAGGTAGTCAGAACCAATACAAAAAGAGTAGGTGAGATAGGATCACCTTGTCTCAACCCCCTGGTAGATCTGAATGCCTCAGACTGCTCACCATTAATCAATACTGTGTACCAACAATGCTCAATGCAATGTTTCATAAACTCAATCCACCGTTCTGGAAATCCCATCTTTTCAAGAACTTGATAAAGAAACTTCCATTGAACTCTGTCATACGCCTTGGCCATGTCAAGCTTAAGAGCAACATTCATATGAGTCCAATCCTGATCAATGTCATGGATCAGTTCTTGAGCTAATAGGATGTTGTCACTAATCCACCTGTCCTTCACAAACCCACTCTGAGTAGGGGCAATCAGGAGAGGGAGTAGCTTGGCAAGTCTATCATTTAAGATCTTGGAAATGAGCTTGACGTTGCATAAGCTTATTGGCCTGAAATCAGTCCAAGCCTTCGGGTGAGTCACCTTAGGAATAAGCAAAATTGTAGTTGTTGTGAAGCTTTGAGGCATAGTATTACCATCAAAAAAGTCCAGAACAGCCTCAACCACATCTAACTGAACAATTGACCAACACTTTCGATAAAAAGAAGTTGAATACCCATCAGGACCTACCGTGCTTTCAGCATTCATAGCAAAAATCGCTTTTTTGATGTCATCAGGGGATGGATAATCACACAACTCATATAAATTCACCTCTGGGGGAAGTGGCTTTAGATCATTAAGCTCAGAGTGTGTCAGATTTTCAACATCATTAGTGAAAAGTTTGGCAAAAAACTTGCTTCCAGATTCTTTAAGCGCTGGAGGTTCAGTCAACACAACACCATTATCTTCTATGCTGAAAATTCTACCCCTGCTTCGTTTTTTCTAGACAATAGAGTGGAAATATTTAGTGTTCCTTTCACCCTCATTAACCCACTTTATAGCAGCTTTTTGTCTCCAAAATTCCTCTTCAATTTTCTCAGCCTGTGTCAAATCAGCAATGCATTTTTTCAGATAAATAGTGTGCACTTGATTGGGGTTATGATCCCAGTCTTTCTGGGCTTGTGCAACAACAGCTTCAGCTCTTTTAACACTATTAAAGACATTTCCAAAAATAGCTTTATTCCACCATTGGAGCCTTTTGGAAAGCCTGGAAAGCTTTACTTGTAAATTATTCATCCCAGTTAAACCAGTGTCCTGCCTCCAATTTTCATTAACAACATCTAGAAAAGAGTGATGCTTACTACACATATCAAAGAATCTGAAGCTTGTAGCAACCTTAATTCTAGTGTTTTTGATGTGAACCAATAAAGGGGAGTGATCAGACCAAATTCTAGGGAGATGTTCCACAGTGGTAGAGGGAAGAAGTTCAACCCATTTTCCAGAAAAAAGAACTCTGTCTAGCCTTTCCTTGAGAGTTTGCCTTACCCAAGTAAAAGGCTCTCCAATGAAACCAGCATCAATTAAACCACACTCATCAATCATATCACCAAATTCAGTCATTTCAATAATCCTATTCGTATGACTCCCAACCCTCTCATGAAAATGAAGAATAGTGTTGAAATCTCCACCAATCAACCAAGGTTTCACCCCAACAAAATCAACTAAAATTTTCAAATCCTCCCACAAATCTCTTCTAATCACCCTATCATTTTTAGCATAAAGGAATGAGAAGAACAAAGGTTCCATGATAGTAAGAGAGGTCACCTTGACATGAAGAAGCTGTTCAGAGCTTTGTAACATCTCCATTTGAAAAGGATCTTTGGTAAAACACCAAATTTTATTGTTGTTGTTGCAAATAGCCTGCGTAAAACCAAGCCGTCTACAAAAAAATGATCATCAAAAGCAACCATTGGTTCAATAACAGAGAGAATGCTTATCTTGTGCTCCTTGCATAAGTGGTGAAGATGCCGTTGAGTAGGGGGATTACCAACACCCCTGGCATTCCAAATTAAGGTGTTAAAACTCACTTGTGAAGAGACCTTGTGACCCTAGAGGAGCTTCCCTTTCTTCCAATTTTTCTATGCCCAGTAGGTTTTTCCAAAATCACTTTTTCCATCAGCTTTTCTGTCATTTTATCTTTTTCAATCTGCTTATCAATTACTGTGTCAGGAGGTTTATGCCCAGGAGGTTTAGCAAGATTCTTGTCCAAAATCACTTTTTCAAGCAGCTTCTCAGTCTGTTTTTCATCCAACATTGCAGTCTCCTTTTCAGCATTTTTATCAGCATTCTTATCAGGAGGTTTTTCAGCAATCTCAGAGTTTATACCTGCACCAGCAGACAAAACTCTTCTGTGTGTGGCTTGTATTTTGTGATCAGCAACCTCTTCCATATTCTCAAAATGAACAACTTCAGGCAACTTTTTAGATGAATAAGCATCAGCAACAAGTTCCTTTTCCTTTTCTAAAGCTGACATAAATTCCTCCACTAACTCCATATTAGCAGCTTGAGGAGAATAATCCTCACATTCAGAGTCATTCTTATCCTTTTCCAAAACAGAAAAAAATTCAGCAACCATTGAAGCCTGACATCTATTATATTCAAGCACCACATTAGGGGTCTCCTTATTAATATCACTCATAACTTCAGTCACAATTTGATTAGGGAGAACCTCAGAAATCTGTACATTTTCTATACCAGCCACCTGCTCATTCTTCAAGGACTGGGAGTGGACATCTTCAGCTGCTACATGTTCAATTTTACTGACAGTGTTAATATGACTCTTTTCAGAAGATGAAACCTCACTCTTTTCAGAAGATGAAACCTCACCTTTGGCAACCAAATTTTGTTGTTCAGCAATATGAAGGCCAATTGATTCATCTTCAGCATGCACACCCTTTTCCTCTGTGTGAGTTAAAACCTCCTGTTCCTCTGTACAAATATCTGCAGCACTGAGAATCTATTTGTTTGAGGACTTTTATCAAACACCTGCTCTACTTGAACATGAGATGAAACAGGGGAAGGTGCTGGCAGATGTTTGGTCCTTCTTATTCAGCACCTTCCCCTGTTTCATCTCATGTTCAAGTAGAGCAGGTGTTTGATAAAAGTCCTCAAACAAATAGATTCTCAGTGCTGGCAGATATTTGTATAGAGGAACATGAGGTTTTAACTCACACTAAGGAAAAGGGTGTGCAGGCTGAAGATGAATCAATTGGCCTTCATATTGCTGAACAACAAAATTTGGTTGCCAAAGGTGAGGTTTCATCTTCTAAAAAGAGTCATATTAACACTGTCAGTAAAATTGAACATGTAGCAGCTGAAGATGTCCACTCCCAGTCCTTGAAGAATGAGCAGGTAGCTGGTATAGAAAATGTACAGATTTCTGAGGTTCTCCCTAATCAAATTGTGACTGAAGTTGTGAGTGATATTAATAAGGAGACCCCTGATGTGGTGCTTGAATATAATAGATGTCAGGCTTCAATGGTTGCTGAATTTTTTTCTATTTTGGAAAAGGGTTTAGGGTTTAGGGTTTAGGGTTTTAGGGTTTAGGGTTTCAGGGTTTAGGGTTTAGGGTTTAGGGTTTAGGGTTTAGGGTTCAGGGTTCAGGGTTCAGGGTTTAGGGTTCAGGGTTTAGGGTTCGGGTTTAGGGTTAGGGTTTAGGGTTTAGGGTTCAGGGTTTAGGGTTTAGGGTTTAGGTTTAGGGTTTAGGGTTTTTTTATTCAAAAACTGAATTAAATCCCAAATAATGTCACACAATTATTGTCCCATTATTAGAAATGGCACACACAAGAAACTACATTTTAGTTTGCGAAAAATGAGAAAATACCACCCAACTAATAGTATCAAATGAATGTCTGGCACCAACACGAGTATTTAAATTCAATAAAAATAACTTATGCCTTGATTGTGACATCGCAGGCATAATCCCGACGGCTTTATTTTAGAAGTCTTCCATTCCGAGCCAGGGCGACATTGGGATCGTACAAAAAGAGTGTGGTAGCCAAGGTCCTCCCGCACCGAGAAAAAGAAGTTTTCCATCCAAGATCCCAAATCGAAATCCGATGCTCGAGCTTCCAATCACGGGGGCGGCACCATTTTCCAAGAATTGTCTGTAGGTGAATATCGCTAATTTCCGCTCATTTTTCCATTCCATGCAATGAGCTTCTTTCCAAGCACATCATGAGCGTAACCATAACACATCCACGTTTCATCCGGCGCCATGTTTGGCTCTCGGGGTATAAACATCAACGAACCGAGAGTTTCCAAATGTGAAAGTCGATCTCCCACCCATAACATAGAGCTTCCCCTCAAAGCCACAGCAAAACAGCCCCACCATGGGCGCCGAAGGCCTCGATCACCATCCACTTGTCGGTATCGTGGTCATACACCTCCAAGCACATGAGAGGGATTCTCCGTCCGTCCCACATCCTCCGACCACGTAGACCATGCCGTTCACTTGGCTGTAGACAAAAGTCATAATGTGCCACATTCATGCTAGCTAGTTTGGTCCGGTGTTGTTGAGGCAAGAATCATATTGGTAAACATCCGAGATGAATCTGGTTCCATCGACAATGAGAATATCCAACGATAACAAGAAGCTTTCCGTTGAGAACAACAACGCCAAAGCTCGCTTTATGACCAGGCATTGGTAGGAGTTGTTGATGTTTATTTCAAAACAATCTAGAACCTCCCGGTGGCTTTCTTTTCCTTGACATCGATCAACAAGTACATAAAGCCATTCCTCGAGCACTCGGCTAGTTTTTGGGGTGATGAACTCTTTGCTTTTGATAAAAGACCTCCATCGCTTGATACGGCACCCATGGCAGGAAAATTAGAGCGAGGAAGCGAGAGCAAGACATTGTTTTGATACATCATAAAGGCAAACGGGCAAGATGGGACTATGATAATCATCGATAACCGAAATTGAGATTGGACCACTTTTATTATCACAAATTTAGAAACAAAAATTAAACCATTTTTAGCGAGTTGAAGTATCTTCTTGGGACCGAGTTGGAGAAGCACATATCTTCTTTTAATCTCTTCACGAGAAAAAGGACCCGGTATTCTTCCTCAAGTCACGGGTCGTAGGAGTTTGGTACCACAATCATCGTTAACAAAAAGGTCTCGAAGACAAAGCATCAAAGCAACAAAAATAATCCGGACATTGATTATAGAAATTCGTGAAATCCTTCACTAATGGGAATTCTACTAGACCAACTCCAAGGCATAAAAAATGTTGCGAAATGGATCTCTTGAGTTTGTAAAGGCCGATAATTTTCTATGCTTTGTCCAATTAGGTTGATTCCATACCACTATCACTTATCCTACTATAATTGGCTTCTTTTGCCCAAAAATGCCTATATACAATACCAGTTTTCCTGAAGTGTTTTTTCCCTTGCACATTGCCCAAGTACCTGACAAGGCCATAACATTACGAGTTTTAACCTCCCGTTACTTCCATGTTTATGCAGTATAATTGTTTGCGAATATAGAATCGAGGAGACAAGGCTGTAAATGAGGGTTAATATAACTGTTAGAGAGATTAATAAATAAAGGGATGGGAAAAATGGATAAGGGTTGAGAAAAATCTCTGCAAAAAAATTGGAATGGGTAAGAATAAGTTCTGGAGAGAAATAGACCGAGTATATGTAATAATGGGGGGAGGTATGGGATACATGAACATCATTACATATATGCATATTTTGGTTCAGGGTTTAGGGTTCAGGGTTCAGGGTTTAGGGGTTAGGGTTTAGGGTTTTAGGGTTTAGGGGTTAGGGTTTAGGGTTTAGGGTTTAGGGTTTTTTTTTTCAAATCAAAATAACACCGGAGGGTGGGGATTGAGGCGTGATCCCTACCGTATATCAAATAAACAAAGTATCATACGTGTCATGTCAGATTCTGGCGGGAAGAATCAAAAAGCAAAACGCCTATCACTACGACATCTATGATATATCGAGAGAATACAATGAGAACCAATGATCTATGAAAATCAAGCTCGGATATCCCGTTTGGTCCATCCGAATGAGCGCTAGGAGGTGGTGAAGCCGTGCCCTCATCAACAAAGACGCGCCAAGGGCATCGACTCCCAACTCCGCTAGGTGATCTGTTTGATCGATTCCCCTCTCTGTGTATGTGGGAAATCGAGCATCGAAGGTCCCTCAAAGCATGTTCGAATGCGGATTAGGGTATGCGAGAACTCGCCAAGAGCCAAGGCCACCGAAGTGATCGTGGTGACCACCGCTGCGTGGCCCAACTCGATCCAAATCAAGTGAGAAGCGTCGGGCATGCCGCAATCCCATCTCAAGCGCTAGTAGCTCGGCATGAAAGCTAGACACCGCCTGGAAAGCGAAGCGAAACGCCAACATAAGTCTCGCCCAAATGATCGTATCAATCCCCCTCCGCGACTATCAATGTGCCGGATCAAGCGAACCATCCGTGTTCGGCTTGATCACGAAGGAGTGAGGAGGTCGCCAAATCACAATCCCCGGCTGCGTGGAACCTATGGTGGAGCACTCCCCTGCGAGAAAACCAACGGTAGAGGAAAACATCCGACCAATCACGATGGGCTCGAGGCGTCGACCTGAAACAAGGATCCGAGATACCGCTCCACCGCCAAATAATGTGAGAAGCCAAGAAAGGAATTTGTCGATGCTTGACGCTATTCCTTTCCGTCCGGACAAACCATAAAATCAGCAGGGAACCAAGAAACTCAAGTGCCTCGTGTGTGATCCATGTGTGCGGTTCCTCCAAAATGAAAGGAACAATATCATACCAGTGGTGTGTGGAAGTGTAGTGTCAAACCAAGGAAGAAAGTGATTCCACACGGTGACAGTATCATTCATCAAAAAGAGGTGAGGGATAGATTCGACCTGAGGAGATGAATGTGGATTATTCAAGCAACACCGAACGTGAGGCAAGGGAAGTGCCACGTGCACGAGCTTGATATCCACGGGAAGACGATTACGAAGGAGGCGCCAAAGGAATATAGAGATAGTAGGAATAAGAGCATCGTTCCAAATGGCACCATATAGAAGGTTACGAGCATTTCTACCGGAGAGAATCCGAAGCCATAGAGAACCAACCATGAGAGGTAAACATCCATCGCATGATATCCTCGGACCAAAAAATCGGAACCGGATATATCCTCAATGAGACTCTCGGGAAGCCCACATCCGGAAACCAAGACGATACAATCTATCCCGATCCACACACCATCGCGAATAAACCAATCAACTGTCATGTGTCCCAAAGGTCGATCAAACAATGATCGCGAGCGCCTCGTGACAAACCAAATATCATCCAGTGACCCGGCTACCACCGCAAATAGACCAAAAAGATCCGCTCCTGCGCCCGAATACCGACCCGCCTCAAACGCGCCTCCGATGACTATCATTATGTGTTCAGGGGCTCTACAGGAGACAAGCCCATTGTAAAGATCTTGCCGATCGTGAATTGGGCCCAAAGAGAATGACCCTCACGTAACCTCCACCTGACTTGTAAATGGCGAAAGCGTCGGAATATCGAAAGTCGGCGCAACCCCAAACCACCCTCGAGAGATAGGGTGGTAGATATCATCCCAAGCGATCCGGTGAGTCATCTTACATCTGCGTAGGAGCCCCGGAAGAATCTAGCCATGATCTACTCGGTGATGAAGAAGCGTCTTTGGCGCCGCATGACACGAAGAATATGCAACGGAGTAGCCATTAGCGTGCTCCGGATAAGAGTAAGCCTACCTCAAAGGGCCAGTGCGTCGACCACCCCACAACTCTATCCAACATCCTCTCGAATAACGAGGAGGAGGAAGAGCTCTTTTCGTCATTTGCCCTTGAACAAAGGACACCCAAATAAGTCATCGGCAAGTCATCCGGGGACGAATCCGGTCACTCATGCACAAGTGCTCCCACCGTCAATGTAGCGTGGGGCGAAAAGAATCTACTCTTCCTGCACCGACTAGCGCCCGTAAGTAGCGAGAATAGTGCTCGAGAGAAAGTGTCTCAACGTGACCGGACCATCCTCGGGCGCCCTAGTGAAGATAACCACATCATCGCGCATAGGCGGATCGTCACCGGAAGCCTCGTCGCGTCCGATAAATCATATCTCGATGATAAATACTCATTGCCGCTGAACAAACAAGGCAGGAGATAGAGATCCCCCTGCCGCGATCCCGAGTCGAAGGAAAATATCGAGAAGGGATACCATTAACGTAACAGAAGCCGCAGTGCTCAATACACCGCCAACCATATCAATCCACCGAACGGGAAGCCCATGTGAATCATAGTCGTATACGAGGAAGTCACTGCGCACCCTATCATAAGCTTTAGCCATATCCAGCTTCATCACCACATTAGGGTTCAGGGTTCAAGGTTCAGGGTTTAGGGTTTAGGGTTTAGGGGTTCAGGGTTTAGGGGTTCAGGGTCTAGGGTTTAAGGTTTTTAGGGTTTAGGGTTTAGGGTTTTAGGGTTTAGGATTTAGGGTTTAGGGTTTAGGGTTTTTTTTTTAAAAATAACACCCCGGGGGATGAGGGATTGAGGCGTGATCCCCTACCTGTATATCAAATAACCAAAGTATCATACAATGTCATGTCCCGTTATGGCGGGAGAAAATCAAAAACAACAAACAACCTATCACTACGATATCTAGAAAGACTATCGTAATGAGTATCTAAAAAATACTAAGAGAGCCAATGATCTATGAAAATCTGAATTTCGGATATCCCAGCTGGTCCATCCGAATGAGCGCAAGGAGGTGGTGAGAGGCCGTGCCCTCCTCAACAAAATGACTGCCAAGGGCAGCCGCTCCCAAAGCCGCTAGGTGATCTGCTGGTCGATTCCCCTCTCTGTGTATGTGGAAAATCGAATACTGAAGGTCCCTCAACATGTTCCGAATGCGGGTCAATGTATGCTGAACCTGCCAAGAGCCGAGGCCACCAGAAGTGATCGTGGTGACCACCGCCGCCAGCTGCGTCAACTCGATCCAAATCAAGCGAGAAGCGTCGGGCATGCCGCAATCCCATCTCAAGCGCTAGTAGCTCGACATGAAAACTAGACACCGCCTGGAAGGAACTGTGAAATGCCAACATGAGTCTGCCCGAATGATCTCGAATCAATCCCCCTCCGCCAGCAATCAATGTGTCTCGATCAAATGAACCATAGCACACACTTTTTTCACACACACATGCACTGTTCTTCACGTTTGGGTCGATTTTGCATGGATTGCTCAAGCATTCTTTCAATCTGAGGGAGTTTTTAATTCTTTTTTCGTCTTTCTTTAATTTTTTGCTTCAGTTTTCCGTTTTTCTCACCGTGTTTTCTTGTCATCTCCTACTGTGCTCAGGTTTTCACAGCCATTAATGGCAGATTTTAGTTCATGTCCGCCGAAATACCAAACCCCAAAACTTGGGTCATATGTAAATGTGACTGCTTCAAACTCAAATCGCTCTAACCTTCCTTTTGATCCCAAGAGAATCGTTCCAGTTGGCACCCACCAGCTTAGAGACGGCAAACAGGTTCTTGGTTTTTCTTCCTTGGAGAATGATCGTCTTGCAGCATCTTGGAAACTCACCTTGATTGGCAAATTTTCTTTCGCGATCCCTCACCCCAAAGGAATTGATTCCGGATTTTCTGCGTTGAACTTGAAGGGGCCATTCTCCTGGAGCTTTGCAAATCCTTCACATATTATCATCAAATTATAGCTTGAGGAGGATTTTAATAAGTTATGGATGGGTACCCTTTGGTCGTTGGGGGACTGCCTGATGCGTGTGTTCAAGTGGACACCTTCGTTTAATCCAAAAACGGAAGCACCTTTGGCGCCGATCCGGATTCGCTCTCATCGGGCTTTTTATACATTTTTTTGATCATAATGCTCTATTTGCTATTGGCAATATTATAGGTTCGCCTTTTCAAGTGGACTACTTAACAACATCTCGTTCTAGATTATCTATGGCACGGGTTTGTGTTGAACTGGACTTATTGAAGGATAGAATTGATGAGATTATTCTTGAGTTCGATGATACTTCACAGGCTCAAAAGATTATATATGAAAGGATTCCGGATTATTGTACTCATTGCAAGCATATTGGACATTCTATTGAGGATGTTACATGAGCAGGGAATGTAACTCGTCCACCACCACCGCTGGCGTCCTTCACCATGGCAAGTTGATGGTTATGGTTACAAGGAAGGGTTAAGTGGAAATATGGTTAAGTCCAGGGGTGCTATGGGTATTTCTAAGATTTCTAGGGCTGAAAACCCTAATCCTACCCAAGGTGCTAATTGAGTTGCTGCTCAGAATCATGATTGGATAAAGGTCAGAAAAAAAGGACCTAGAGAAACGGGTTTGGTTTCTAAGGAGCTTTTGAAATTTGCAAAGAACTCGAAACATACCTATTTTGAAGATAGTCACTCAAATGCTGAAGGATCTAGAACTAATCGATTTTCGAGTTTGGAAAATGGTGTTTTTCAACCATTGGATACCTCATCACAGTTAACCAAGGGCCCCGATTAGGCTAATGACTTACATCTGGACGAGGAGTTTGACTCCATAACCGTGGATAAAAATCTGGTAGGCGACGTGGCAATTGCTAGAAAAGAGCTTATGGCAAGAGTCAGAAATCACAATAATTTGGGCGACAACTCGTGCTTGAAGGCTGTTCTCGAAAATGGGAATTCCAATAATATAATAAAAATTGATTTTGCTAATAAATAGGATCAGTTGGTAGAGGAGCATGCGTACATAGTTAATGGATCTCATAAGTGTCTCAATTATTCTATTCCAACTTTATCTTCTTTTGAGAAGAATAAAGATGCGCATGATTCAGGTGCAGCTCATGCCTTCGGTGAGACTTGCAGAGCCACTGAGGAATGTCCCTCGGGTCCACCCCATTTAAATTTGCAAATGGCTTCTTTTTCGAATTTGGAGAATACTCCTATTGGGCCCCAAATTTTGTCTGATTATATGGTTAATATTGGGCAGAATTGTTCTTCTTCCCAGGATTTGAATATGGTCGAAATAGTGAGTGACAACATGATTAACGGCTCGAATTTTTTGATGGACTTGGTACCAGGCGTGAATAAGGGTGTAAAGGGTGGCGCATTATCTGATTTCATACCCCCTACATTTTCGACATCTTCACCACTTTTGGAGGGTTTCATTGGCCAAATTGATAATAATGATTATATGAAGGGTCCCACAAAAACACCTTTCCATGCAAAGGTGGATTATGACCAGCCCACTTTGGTTTCTATCTTAAACAATAACAATGGTCCAAGCATTCCCCCCTCTCCATGCGTAGCGGTCAACAGCTTGGCGGGCCCATGTGTTTTTTTGTCTCCTTTGGCAACCCATACCTCTCGACGGGACCCACCAAACCACCCCCTATCCACTGCGTCCGTCCAACAAGGGATAAAGCCACAGCATGATAACTTGGACCATCTATGTTCTTTTAATGGGAGGTCACATGGGCGTGGGCCCATGCCTTGCAATGCTAAAAAAGTAGAAGATTCCTTGCTGCCTTATGAGTTGGACGACATCAACACTAATGGGCCATACACCTCCTCCTCACTTTGTGCATCGGCCATTTGCAAATTGGGCCCACCGGTTTCCTTGTCTCCCTTGATTAAATCCGCCCACAACATCTCATTGGACCCACTATACCACCCCTCATCAAGCCCTCACATTACTCACAGCCCATTAGAGCCGCTGCCAGCAAACTTGGGCCACGCATGCTTCATGAATGAGGCCCAAGCCTTCTCTAGTACTCCAGCCCAGGCGTCCTCTGCTGCCATTGGATCCGTGTCCAACTCCTACACGCCACCCACTAACCACAACCTTCCTTCCAGCCCCAATAATTCTTATACCCAAGCCCAATCCGTTGTATCACCCTTGCAGCCCATTTTGGATGCTGCTGCTGACCCAGACGTGGACCCTGCCCCTTTAGCCACTGTTTATATAATTAAGGAGGTGGGTTTAGATGACTCAAGTGGCCCAAATCAAATTGATCATTCCCTGCACAGTGACGTCAATTATAATATTTTGGAGGTTGGGAAATTTGCCACAAAATTGCACAAGGAAAAACATGATATTGGTGATGATCGGCCGGAAATAGTTAAAAAATCCGGGGTTGACAAAATTCCAAAATCGGCAAAGAAGAATTCAAAGTCGGGTAAATTGGTTCATAATTTTCTCTACAAAGGAGGAGCGAGCCAACGAGCCTAGAATCGACCAGGTGTTTCTAAATCCTCTTCTCATCCTATTTGTTAATTATGTCGATTAATTTCTTAACGTGGAATGTGAGGGGTATCGCTAATCCGGGTAGTCAACGTCATTTGCATGCGTTAATTTCTCGTCATAATTTGCCTTTTGTTGCGCTTTTAGAACCTATGACTTTGCCTGAGTTTAGTTTCTATTGTCGTAGATTTGACTTTGATGATGGCTTATCTAATTGTTCTAATCATATTTGGATTATGTCTGCTGCTCACTTGCATTTTGACATTCTTGTTGATCATGCACAATTGCAGACCGTAGTTGACATCGATTTGTTGCCTCGGCCTATTTATTTGACTTTTGTGTATGCTAAGCTGTGATAGAGTAGCTAGATATGATTTGTGGGACAAGTTGCGTGAGATTCTTTGTTAGTTTGGAGGGTTACCCTGGCTTGTTAGCGGGGACTTTAACATCTTTTTGCATGATCACGAGAGGATTGGTACTTCCGATAGTCCGATGAGATGTTAGATTTTGCTTTTATGATTGCGGATTGTGAATTATTTGATACGGGGTGTGAGGGGCCTATCTTTACGTGGGCTAGGTAGAGGGGCAGGAGAGGCTTGATAGGGCTTTGTATAATGAACACCGGGCCGATATGTTTACTTCTTCTCGTTGTTACGCATTTATCTCGTGTTTGCTCACGATCATGCTCCTTTACTCATATCTTGTCATTTGTACCGCATGTGCCTTATTCTTCTTTCCGATTTCAAAGATATGTGGATACGTCACCATTCGTTCGTAATGAGTACGAGTCTTTGAAAATGTAGAAGAGGATTTTTGGCGAGCCAATGAGTGGGGAGCAACACCAAGTTTTTTCCACTGACGAAAGTTACAGTAGCCGCGCTGCTACAGATCAACTCGATTGACGATGACGGGGTGACGATCACACAGGATTCTCGAGATTCGGAGCCCAGCTCAAGAGCAATACGTAACTGGAACGCGCATAC
>JABTTQ020003336.1:0-192591 GCA_016081115.2 Rehmannia glutinosa
GCAGCCAAGTGAACGTGAAAAATTTTGTCGACCGTCGCCTAAAACTTCAATAGAGTGGGTACGCATTCGAATCCTTCAGTTTTAAATTTCAGAACCCTAACCCAGGTATTCATCTGTTAAATCACGCGAAAAATTCGATTTGCTAATTATTGAATGCGTATAATTAAGTTTCAGATTTGAACTTGAGTTGAATATACCTAGTTGGACGGGGGTTTGATTTCCTTGCTTCAGAAAGTTGATTTGCGCGAGGAGATGCGCTATTTTACTGATTGTCTGATCTGGTATGTTCTTAAACTGTATGGGACATAATTAGTTTTGTTAGTTGGGGATTTTAGGCCGGATTAAAATTAGTCGAAGTTCCGATTGCGAGCAATAATTTTTAGAAATTGAATTGGGGATTCTTTCTTCATTTCTCGTCCCCAAGCCTTTAAGATATGCATGTTAATGGATGTCAGTCTAAACTTGCTATCTTCAATTTCTCGATTTTCCTTGGATCTAGGGGTTTAGTGGAGGAGAATGAGTAGCAATAGCATTGGAAACAAATTATATCACCCATTTTCTTTTTTTTTTTTTTTTGTTTTCATTGTGGACATAAAAATATGCATATTAAATACTTTACGAATGTAGTTGTGTGTCATGAAAAAAACAGTAGTAAAAATCTCTTATCATTGTAATTTGTGGCAAGCATTTTCTGAAAAATAAATTACTCCACCTTTTTATTTTTCATTTTGGACAAAAAATTTATGTATGTTAGATATTTTTCAAATGCAGTTGAGTTCTATAAAAACATTAGTAAAATATCTCAGACTACCTGTACAGATATTTTGTTCACCTTTACTTTTTAAGGCTAAGCTCAAGGAAATGAATATATTTATTATTTAACACAGGGAATGTTTACATGAATATATTTATTTTTGTACAAAATAAAGTTCGTAATGAAGTGTGAACGTCACTACATGGTCTATACAGGCATTTGCTTTTGATGTTTACCCTGAATGGGATCTTGAGTTGATCTGGAATTTCAAGATTTTTGATTATAGTTTGTAAAACAAGTAACTTTTCCTTGTATTCATTAAAACTGCTGATACTGGGTGCTGAAGTTGACTCTGAAGAAACAAACCATGCCCCTGGTAGCATGAGTTGTCTTCATGATTGGAATTAATTAAATGTAAATGCATCAACTTGAACTAGTTTTCTATGGATTCAAATTCCTGGCCCAACCACCAGCCATCGAACATAGATCAAAAAGATATTAGCAATAGTTATGTTATGTGGCTAGACTGTTCATTTTACTGGCATTCAGTTACATGTACTACCTTATGATATAAGATCCCATGATACTTATATTTGAGGGGCTATCTGCATTGTGCTGAGAGTGGACCATGGCAAAACATTTTGAATCTGTAAAAGCACAAATTAAAGCAAAATTGGTGTTTGCAAATACTTCCCAGCTAAAAAAGCTAAAAATATCCCTTTTTTTGGGAGTTTGCAAACACTCCTATAAGGCTATAACCATCTCCAATTTTTTGTGGACACTTCAAAACCCTATCGTCCGCAGATTTGTTTCAAAATTCTAGGTATGGATTTTTGAATGCTTTACTACTGCTACTATTGGATCATGATTGCGTAGTTTTAGTGATATTTTTGATCAGTTCAATGGGGTCTGATTATAGTTTCCAAGATTAGTTGGGTTCTCGTCTTCGATTTTTATTTATATATTTTTCTGGGTTTACTTTTTTATGTCGTTGATATGTAGCTCCTTCACCTGTGGGAATATTGACTAGGGCTTTGAGTTGAGAATATAACCTACTTTATTTTTCTGGGTTTACATAGTTGCATCATCTTCTGTTTTTTTTTTTGGCATGTGACATCTCTCAATTTCATTTCTTCTTATACCCAATTTGTTAATCCTCACATTTGTTGTTCAATTACAGTCTCTCCCAACAGTATGATTGCATTAGGAGGCAGTACTGTTGACCGTTCTAAGTGGGAAGCGCAAGTATGAATATCTTTCTATTCCCTAAGAATATTTACTAGTATAACAACTGCATGGGGATGTAGAAGTTTCTCATCATTTCTTATTACTCTTAACACATGATAAAATAGGTCCATCGTAACACTTGCACTGACAGTTCTTACAAGTTCACAAGCAATTCTTATTGTCTGGTCAAAGAGGGCTGGCAAGTATGAGTACAGTGTTACGACTGCAAATTTTTTGGTGAGTGAATGATATTTCCTATTGGGCTAGTCATTATGTACTTAACAACCGCAAATATTTTAGTGTGTCAATGATCCTATTAGGCTTGTCATTTCAATGTAATTATTGAACTATGCTCTTTTCGTTTTTCCATTAGGTCCTGAAAAGGGTTTGTGTCTCTATAAGAATGTTATGAATTTGGTCTTTAATTGATTATTGCTGACCAGGTAGAGGCTTTGAAATGTGTTTATCACTTGCAGCCCTGACAAGGATCTGGAGGAATGAAGGTGTTACTGAGGATAACAGGTTTTCTCCCTTCCCGACTTCTCGTTCATTTTTCATTAATTGACAGAACAACATATATCAAGGATTTGGGCACATATGTTCATCTATCAATGAATTTTTTTTTCTTGAGAACATTTTAAAAGAATTAAGGAAGCATAACTGAAACGGTCCCTTTACCATTTTGTTAGCACAACTATGTCTTGTATTCTGCCCCTTCACCATTTTTCAGCAAATGTTTACGAATGTAGGCCAAAACTTAAAGCTCTCACAAATGTTTGTTGGGGGGGTGGGGGAGGGGTGGGGGCATCTTCTGATACAGCTATAATACTTTTAATTTTTGTTGACCTTGACAGGAGATTTGCTTTGCTCCATCAACTAAATTTGTTTTTCCTGTTTTCAATGTCCACTGCCACTATAGGTTGAGTACGTCATGGGATGAAGTTAGTGTATACCCCATTCCTGCCGCTCTTTACCTCATCAAGAATTTACTTCAAGTAGGTTTTCAGTCTCGTCTGTTGAATATTTCCCGCAGTTTTAGTTCCTTCTGCTTAATGCTGTTTCCTAAATATGTGTGTTTGTGGCAGTACTACATCAATCATTCCTAAATATGTGTGTTTGTGGCAGTACTACATCTTTGCATATGTGGATGCTCCAGGTTACCAAATACTAAAGAACTTTAACATTATCAGCACTGGTGTGTTGTACCGTATCATTCTCAAGAAAAAGTAAGTTATTCCTCTCAACGTACTGTTATTGACTTTAAAGTTTAAATGTAAAAGTCTCTACTTGACACTCCTCCTTTGAGGGGGCATTAGTGTTAAAAATTTCTAGATATTTGTGATGTTATACCCGCAAAAATAACATTTAATCAATTTTCATGTGTTTATGGACAAGAAGGTGGTGGAGGATGTCTTCTCAAACAAACATTAACTGATCTTTTTTTTTCCAGGTTGAGTGAAATTCAATGGGCTGCTTTCATTTTATTGTGTGCTGGGTGCACCACCGCACAACTTAATTCTAAGTAAGGATGTTATGGTTATATCTCTGTGTTATTGTATTCAAGCATGGTTTAGAGGGATCACCATAATATTAATAATGCACGCAGTGAATTTCCTTGATTATGTAAACATAGCAAGATAATGATAGGAGGATGTAAACTTTGTGCATGCTTTCTATTTGGCCAAGCGGTGTTAGTCACTCCGACTTGTGGGGTTAGTTAACCACCTGATAAATTTCATGCATGCAAGATATAATAAAGTTAGAGGCGGCTTAATTGGCCCTAATGAAGAATTAAAATCCAATAGAAGTGGATCACACTCAGTGATGAGGGAACAAAATTGACATTGTACTGGCAGACCAAATGTAAATGTAATATTGATATTTTAATTGCAAATCAAACTTTAAAAAATAAAACCAAGTGTTTCTATTTTCTTTAAGAATATACATTGTTCGTAAGGCACTGTAAGTTTTATTGACTGCTTAATTTTTACTTCTTTCTAATGAAGCACTCACAAACAACGTTTTATTTACCCGCTTGAAATAAGAATCCAATATAAGGGGGCAAAAGTTTTTGAAGAAGGGATAAATTTGACACGTTACATTTGTAGGTCTAATGTGAATATCATATTGACATTTTAATTGCATGTCATACTTGAAATTAAAGAAACTGTAGAGATAGTTTCATTTGCTTCAAGTGTATAAAAAGTACAGGGAAGAATTAGTTGGGTAATGTAAGAATCGTAGAAGGGGGCTAACGCTTTTGAAGAGGGGATAAATTTGACACGTTACTTGTCGGTCAAATGTGAATATCATATTGACATTTTAATTGCATGTCAAACTTGAAATTATAGAAACTGTAGAGTGTGTTTCATTTGCTTCAAGTGTATAAAAAGCAGAGGGAAAAATTAGTTGGGTAATGCATGTTTAAATGGCTGCTAGTGTTAGATACGTTTTATGACTCATTATTATTATTATTATCAACAACAACAACAACAACAAACTAAGCCTTAATCACACTACGTGGGGTCGGCTATACGGATCAAATCGCACCATCGCTTTGCGGTCATAAGCCATATTTTCTGACTCATTATTATCAAGGACAACAAAAAGTCACCTGCAAGTTTTGCTCTATTCTTGTTTGTTTTTATTTTAGTTTTTCATTTATATTTTGGTATTTTTTTCTTTTGGGGAGGGGATTAGCATATTAATTTGATTGATATATATTAGGCTACGTATTAACCTTCTTTAGTATTATAAGTATTGATCTAAAAATTTAATTTGATAATAGTTTCATAAGTGATCCCAATGGATAAAGTTTCTTGCTACACTACTTTGCCCCAACTGTACTTAAACAATATAGCATGCCAATGAGTCTCTGACCTTAAGTGTATGTTTTTCCTTCCAGTTTTCTCTTTTTGTTCTATTTCTTGGAACCCTGATCATGTGTATAGTCTGTGTCTTTATGGGATCTCATTTTGTGTGCAGTTCCGATCGAGTGTTGCAAACACCTTTTGAGGGTTGGCTGATGGCAATTGTAAGTTGAAGAAACTGAAATCTGACAGTATATCAATATCAACCCACGATTACTCGTCAAAGGAACAAAATGAATTCCTTTTACTTGGTTTTTGTTCTTTTTTCTTAAAATTACTTATATACTCAGTTTGATCTTATGATTTACCAGGAGAAAGTGAAATGGAAAAGCAAAATCATGAGAAACTAACCATTTTACTAACTCATCAAATTCTGTCGCTAATTATGAAAGAAGAAATAAATATGAGTTATAAGTCAGCAAATGACTTCCCTATTGTATCCACATGGCTGTTGTGTTCTCTTTAAATCAGATGAAGAGAAAATATTTTTATTAAAGTATTCCTGACTAAAATCCAAGGTCTAAAGTCTAAACATTATTTAAGTGATTCTTGGTGGATTTTTTTCAGATCATGGCTCTTCTTAGTGGTTTTGCTGGAGTCTACACCGAGGTAAATTTGTAATACATCTTTTTATCTTCAGAAGAGTATTATTTCTTATAAAAAACAAGCAGTTAGTGCATTACAAATTCTGCAGCCTGTAATGTTGTGCTGGAATTGTATTGTTTTTTGCTTATAAACAGTTAAACACCATTATCATAAGAATTCCTTTTGGATCATGTTGACGTTCCATTTCGTATTCTTTGAAAATTCTTGTGAAAAGTTATATGTTAGAACTAATTTGGCCTCATATTTGCTATTGTTTTCTGTAGGCTATAATTAAGAAACGGCCTTCAAGGAACATTAATGTTCAGAACTTCTGGTTGTATGTATTTGGGATGGTTTTCAATGCTATGGCAATACTCGTTCAAGATTTTGATGCTGTTATGAACAAGTAAATTGAAACAACTTGTTGCTTCTGATTTTTTCCTATTTATGTCAATGATTCACATTGTTCCATGGACAAAAAATATGCAATTACTCCTGTGTTTTATAACCAATGGAGTTATTTTAGGAGGACAGTTGGAACTCCGCTGATGATATAATCTCTCTTGGACAACTTGCTTCAAGAGGTTCTCCTACAAACAGAACATAATATAGTTGGACATCCATAGGCATTGTCCTTGACCTAGACTAGTTGGCAAGATTTTCTGAAGGATGAAGTGCCATACTGAATTTTTCTTATTATATTTTTGGGTTGCTTCTATCGGGCAAACTATATGCATGTCCTAAGTAAGTGTATGCTATGTTGTCTGCAGGGGATTCTTTCATGGATATTCGTTAATTACAGTTCTCATGATTTTGAATCATGCTCTGAGGTACTTTTTCTCTTGGCACCTCTTTAAGCTATTATTATGGACACTGAGTTTCTTTTGAGAATAACTTTAAGATGAAAATTTATCATTTGAGGCACAGTATGCTGATTGTTCTAGTTCCCTTTTATCCAACAAACATAGGTTTTTAATGATTTATGGAAGAATTGCAGTTCTATGTTAAGTGTTAACTCGATCCGATTTTGATTGTCCCATTTTGAATTGAATTGGCATTTGGCACTAGGAGATGGGAAAGTGAAAATTGTATTTTTACATTTCCAGCTCAAAATAGTTGCTATTTCAAATGTTTTGGTTGGCTTAGTGTTGGCACATCATTGCTTAATACTTTAAGTGAGAGGGTATTTTGCCGAAAAAAATTGTGTTTTAGGAAATGGATTGTGGACATCCCAAAAAGTAAGTAATAACACTCAATTTGGGATAAGGAGTATTTGTTAGAACCATACTGCTACTAATCGTGTTCTCCCAATTACATGTAAATTTAGGTGTAATTACCTACTTTGCTGCTAATATTGTTGATGTCAATGCAGTGGCCTTGCTGTATCAATGGTTATGAAATATGCTGACAACATAGTGAAGGTAAAGTTTGATCATGCATTCTATGTAATTCATGAATCAATTATTAGATTTTATTCGACGATAATTTAATACTTCCAAGAGGTGCATCTGAAAGTGGGCTAGATCTGACAATGTAAGAAGAAAATATTATAATTGTGATAATATATTTGAACAAGTGGTGGATGGGTTGGAGGGAGGGGTTAAAGTTGATCTAACAAATGTTTTAGTTGCGGGCAACCTAACTCAACTATTGGGCAGCTGCATATATGTAAGACGACATTGCGGTGGAGCTTTACAATATCTTAATTTTCCCTCCAAAGTGTGGTTTCAAATGCTTGATGAAAAAGATAATCAGGCACCTCTTCACTATTATAACAGTTGAATAATTGAAATGGCAACCTATCCCCCATATAGAATAGAAGTGCACTCCATGATTCTATGTTGTCATTTGTGTGAAGACCCAACTAAGGTTAGTGGCCACTGCTTAATTGCTGGATATTGCATAATTTTTTTTTGTTGTAGAAATGGTTTTGAAATGAATCAAATGTAAGCAAAGTGTTATAGCAGTTCCATGCTAAAATTGGTGTGTTTTCTGTCCAATGTGTCAGCTTTTTTATGTCCTTGAGAGGCCTATTAAATAATGTCGGGGTTTATAACTATGATGCATTTGCTCTTGAAACCTACTAGACTGAGCATGCTAGTAAAGTTGCATACTCTAGGGAATCAGAATTTTCATATATCTGGTTTACAATCTTCCATCCTAGAATTCTTAAGAAAGCAAATTTTGCAGGTGTATTCTACATCAGTTGCAATGTTGTTGACCGCAGTTGTGTCTGTTTTCCTATTTGGATTTCATCTTTCTCTTGCTTTCTTTCTTGGTTCCACGTGAGTATATTTTCTAATTTTTCCATTCAGACAGCAACATATGATTTATACTATGCTATTGTCAATCATTTGACATTATTCTGTTTGCAGCGTTGTTTCAATATCCGTATATCTACATTCCATTGGGAAGCTGCAAAGGTAGTGAGTTGAACTTTGTCAGCCTCATTATAGTGGTCAGTGTAGTGGCTCTTATGAATTTTTCTTGTATAATGTTCCTTGATTTTGGTCTATCCATTGTGGATCACAATTATTTGGTCATATCTTTATATAGCATCCAGTTTATTCTTCGGTGGGTGTTTGGACATGTCATTTCCTCGAGTGAAAGTAAAATGAAATGAGCATTGTTTTTCCATGCGGCCATGCATGCCCTTGAATCCATGCTTTTATGTTTTTTTTTTTGTTCTGTTAGCTTGACATTTTCTAAATGTCAAAGTTTGAGTTCTTTTACTCCAGTATTCTGATTTTAAAATTACAGATGTTTGAGGACCTTAGTGAATGTTTTTCATTGACACGGAAGCTATGATGGTGTTCAATCCAAATAATTTCATTCTAATAATTGCTGAAATATCTATCTAATACCGTAGTATCTCAGGACCAACAATTGAGTATTTAATGAAGCAAACAACTTTGAGTTATAACAACCTATGGCCCCATACTCTCAACATGGGTCGTAACTTTCGCTTGTATGAAGAATGTAACAGTATGGTCATTACTTGTTTAAAGAGGTATATCAGAATATATTATAATACAAACAGTGAAGAGTTGAAAATCCAATATAAAACAAAAGTAGAAAGGACTAGCATTAGACAATAATATCTGCTATGCTTCTCCACTAAGAAATAACCATATAAATTTCAATGCAAAGGGCAGTCAAAAAGCAAAAGCCAGAAAAGCTAAAAAAATGTGCATCATGTAAAGAAGCATTTGGCCTTCATTGCCTTTTTGGAATTAACATTGTGGAATTCCATTTTGATGAAGGATACATCAGCAGAGAGAGTTCAAAATATTTCATGGATTTGGAGAACCTTCACGTTTCATTTGGATGGAATAATTTGGATTTGGAGGGCACACTATAGGAAAAGATTTCAATATACGACAGATTTGGAATCCATCACAATTATTCAGAAAATAGCTTAAAATATGAGCTCAAGAATTTGAAAATTCAGTGTATCACGAGATCATCCAAACAAACACAATGGATTTGTTATTATTGATTTGAAATTCTTACCTACAAATCACTCTATCCAAATGCAACTTCATCGAATAGAAAAAAACCATCAGTTATACATGATTATATTATATCATATGGGAAAATAATTTGAAAGCTTCACCCAGTGAGCCGTCCTAGGGGTGGCCAAGGCGGTGCCGCCGCGCACAGGCCCCCCCTCCGGCAAGGGCCCCCGAGCCCGATTTTTTTAATTAATTTAATGGTTTAAGATAAAGATTACCAATTTTCACAATAGAACTCCTAGACAAAGCGGCTTGTATCCTTTTTCTCATTCTTGAGGTTGCGTGTTCGAGCCTTTAGATACAAAATTTGTTTTATTATTTTTTACCTAGGCTGAACCATTTAAAATGTAATATTTTAATGAAAGAACTATTAGGCGTAGTGGTTTGTGCTCTCTCTTGTAAAACGTGTTCGTACATTTTTTTTTACGTAAGCAGGGGCAAAATCAGTTTCAAAATCAAGAAGATATTTATATATTGATAATTTTCCCCTTTAAATTTATGATGTAATGATATTAAAGTATCTTTTTTGTAGTAAAAAGTCGAAATGGAAATATAATTCGCATAAAAACCCGAGGCATTTAAGCGATTCGTGGTTGATAAATTTCCCACGTCTACACAATCAAATGCTAAAACGGGAAAATTGGTTCACAATTTCTTGACCGAAGGAGGTGGCTCTCGAGGACATAATCGAACTAGGGATGACAATTTTGACCCACTCATGGATATCCGCCCTGGCACGTCCTGTTTGGGTCGCCCCACCCCGAGTCTCACTTCCGCCCCGCCCACCCCACCAAGAACTTTTAGTTTAAAAATATATCTTAATATATATTTTGTATATAATAATAAATATTATAATATAATTTTTATGCATTCTTATATTATATTTAATATTTATAAATTGATAATAATAAATTTTGTAAATAATATTTTATAAATGTATATTTTTTTTCAATTTAATTTAATTTAAAATGGGACATAATGGGCCGCCCCGCCCCGCAACCCGTGACGGGTCGATCCGCCCATTCCCTCCGTTCTAGGCACGGGGGCGGGTCTGGGTCCTGGCCGCCCCATTGCCATCCCTAAATCGAACAAGCACTCATTCCGGAAGTTTGTAGAGTTTAATATTTGGAGTAGATTTTATTCGAATATTTAAACGTTAGACTTTATAATCTTTTTTGAATAGCACTTTTGCTATTCACGTTGTATGATTTTTAAATGATTTAATATACACGTAGGGGATCATGTCTCAATCACCCACCCTCGTGGTGTTATTTCGCTTTTTAAAAAAAAAACCTAGAACACTAAAGCCCTAAACCCGAAAAACCCTGAACCCTGAAACCAGAGTATAAATCTGGTGGTATTTAGTCAGTAAATGGGATGTACGTTTGATTTTTAGTTGATTTGTGATATTTTGTTTTGGCCAAGTTGATCTTTTTGAATAGCACTTTTGGCTATTTCAATTGTACGATCTATTTTTGATTTAATATACAGGTAGGGGATCACGCCTCAATCCTCCATCCCCAAGGTGTTTATTTTGCTTAAAAGAAACCTAAACCCTAAACTTTAAAACCCTTAACCATAAACCCCGAACCCTACACAAATAATCATTGAAGTTTGACTTCGTCTTATATTTTATTCCTTCATAAACGAAAAATATTTCACAAATCTCCTTGAGATTTATAGAAATATTACAGTTAACGCCTTAAATTTAAGACTTAATCAAACTTAAGGGGACTTTTTGTGAATTTTGGAACATCTCTTGATGTTTTTGTAACTAACCAAAACCTCAGGAGGATTTTTGTAATTATCCCAACTTAAAAACATATAAGCTTACATAAAGTTATAAAATGGTAATTATTATGTCAGTGCTAAATGCTAGGAAGATAAAGGTGAATAGGATTATTTAGCAGCTGAATTGAATATCCTGGACACCAAAAGTCAAGAGCAAGTCCTCTTGTGAGACGGTCTACACGGATCTAAATCCGTGAGACGGACCTCCTAAAGAACCCCGTCTTGAGAACATGAACCATGAAAATAAATGTAAAAATAATAATGAACCATGAAGAAACAAAAATAAACCCTAAAAACATGAACCATGAAGAATAAACCCAAAAAAAAAACGAAAATAAACCCAAAAATAAAAAATAAACCCTAAAAAACTAAAAATCCAAAAACCTAAATCAATTAAAAATAAACCCAAGAAACAAAATAAACCCTAAAAAAACAAATATAAACCCTAGGAAAAATAAAATCAAAAAAAAAACCTTTAAAACTTTGTAAGGCTCGTCTCACGGGATCTAAGACCGTGAGCTCACGCAAGTTTTTGCCAAAAGTCAAACGCTAACTAGAACAAAAGATTGCTGCATAACATCAAACAAGAGCAATGATTTTGATTTTGTGAACTACAAGTTTGATTTTCTTCTATTCAGTCAGTTATGAAGGTTTAAGGAGGTGATTTGTTTGGCAAGGAAAGTGGAAGTGATATGTTGGCCCAAATGAGGGAAACAGGAAAATCAAATTCAAATAAAATAGAGTAACAATTTCCAGGAGTGCTGACACCTGACGGGAAAAACACATAATATTCGAAAATCCAGCATTACATACCCACTGACTCATGGTTGCAAGCCTTTTCCCTTTTCTTCTTTACTCAAGCATAAAGCAAAAAAAAAAAAAAAAAAAAAAGAGAACCCAATAACAGTAACTTTGAGCGTGTCCCAAGGTAACCTCGTAGTAGGGCCTTCAACCTACTTGAACAACTGATTGTATAATTCTCCACAGTTAAATACAAAAATACCACTGGGGAAGGATCACTATCACTACAACTACAAGTAGCTCTATAGCTATCATGTCACTACAAAATAGAACAATTCCATTGCAATGAAACATGAAATTGACAAGGCCACCATAAAAAACAAAAGCGTGGTGCCTAACAGGAGGTGGCAGATGTTAGATTAAGTTGTAATAATTTGCTAACAACTCTCCAGGCTTCTACTGGGGCAAAAACAAGGTCCTCAGTAGGTTTTTGTTCTCACAGCCAGCTTCTTAACATCTTTCTTTGCAGTTACAGAGGACCCTGACATGGAAACTCCCACCAAAGCTTGATATAGATCCTTCAATCTACAAGTGAAAAGTGCAACATATAAATAGTACCACTAAAACGGTAGGAAAGCCTAAAAGAACCATTGAAACCATCTCAGCTACCTTGGCATGCTTATGAACAGAGCCATCACTGAGACTCCGACTACCAGAGGATACACAGGAGCATGAGTCAATTCCTAAAGGCCATCAAAACAATGAAAACATTATCATTAGCATTACATACTCCACTTACATGCTGTTATTATGTGGGGCAGTGTCAAAATCAAGTGGCAACAGCTCTCGAGAAATATGCATTGAATAAAACCATATACAGGCAATTGCAAACGCATCTAGTGAATAACATTAAAATGGCAGTCTAAATTTTTGGAATTCAATCAACTGAAAACCCCACCCCAGATTAAAATATAAGAACCAATCGAGATGGAAATACCTATTCATTCCCATATTTGAATTACTTGGAAAACCCAACATTCAGATAATACATGTTAGTGCTTTGCCAAATGCCAAAATGCAATGGAATTCTCAAACAATTTTGCCGACAAATTGGAATTACCTGCTTGTAGATGTCCTCGTCAATCCTATAGCTTAATGGACCAACATGAATCTGAGGTTGCCTCTCTAAGTCGACCTCAATAACATCAGACTCAAATCTACGAGTACTAGATGGCATAGCAGATCGGAGCTGGAGGAGGTGCTTACCCTTGGGTAAGTCCTTCACCTGAAAGAAGTTTGAAATTGGCAAGGGAAAGATGGACTCAACCTTCGATGGATCATCAGCTGACCTAATTTCAACCCTGATATGTGAACGGAGCTCCTTGAAATTTTTCCCTTCAACATGGCCACTTAAAATGGTCACATCTGGCAGTTCAAAGACCACAAAATCCAGCTCCTTGATATCCTCAAAGCCAACCTAACATGACATGGGTCAGGCCAATACACAACAGCTTCAAGAGAAGAATAAAACAAGGACAATAAACACAAACCAAGTTCTAAATGTAAATAGCACCCACGTCAAGAGCTGCATAGTAAGAATGTAAACGACAAAAAACTCTGGCCTAAAAATCGAATCTGGAATACGAAAGGTTTTGGCATTGCTTGGCATCTTTATTTTTTTGGGGTAGTCATTACTCATTAGTACATGTTTATTTATCTGAGATCAACAGGGATCACTAAACTTGTGCATGAGAACTCTCAAGATTTCTCATTTTTCCTTATCACTAAAACAACCAAATTTTCTATTTCCTTCTTTTTTAAACTAAATGGTTCCTCCTGCTGGTCATATTTGCTTCAGAGAGAAAAAATTTAGAACATGCCTTAGACTGAAAGCAAAAAGTAAACAACAGATCACTGAATGTGGTGATGATAGAGATAAAAATCCAAATTTAATGCTTGAGATACCATAGCACACCATTTAACATTCTGTATATCCCTCATTTAATATGAAGAAGACCTTGTTTGGGCATACTGCTTGAAAACCATACTTTTCAAAGTACATATTATAGGAAGAGCTGAAAACTAAGTGACATGACAGGAAAAGAGTCTAGCGTACATTGCGGTATGATTTGAAATCTCAACCAACAACTGAAACTAACCTTAACATTCAAGGACTCTGGAGATGCGCGCTCGATATGCATGCCATGGAGCTCGCCTTTCCTCGCTATTTTTATTACATAAGTAGTGTCAGGTTGGAGTCCCCTCAGCCGATAACAGCCTGATGAATCTGTTATTGTTTCTTCATAAAAGCCTTTTGACTCAGCCTCGCTTCAACTGACACACCTTCTTTTGGTTGACCAGACAATAGAGTCACCTTGCCCATGGCACTGCAATGAGAGTAAATGATTTCAAGGCTCTATCAAAGCTATTGGGCTTTGTTTGAAAACTTCTAGAAGTAAAATCAAGTTAGATATCATCAAATTCCCTAAAATAACCATATAATTTTAGACAAATGATGCTTTCAGCCTGCTCGAGACTTACAACACAAATTGTTTGATTATTAACAGAGGTTTTCAGAGATTTGGAAGTCACTAGAAAAGAGAAGACAATATTAAGCATATAATAAAGAGCAAAAGTTCAATCATCCAACCTCTGATGACAAGTAGGATGTTGTAGGTTGCACCTTTAGCACAGATTAACAAATTTAGACCACAATTGGGACTTATGTTCAGGCTGATTTCCATTGTGAAGTTGTTCAACATATAACACTCTAATCAAAGCAGCAGCAGTGAACTTAAGTGAAGTACTCTGTATTAAGTGATGCAATCATGCTGTCATGAAGAGTAAAGGAAGTATACATAGGAGAACATGAGTCCTATATCAGAATCCTTGGGAGTAATCCAGATTCCAGGCTTATAAAAAAATTGAAGCACTACGTATGCTCTTATAAAAGATGGAATTTGAGACAAAATTTGTGTAAAGAATAGTTTTTTTAGCTATACAGAGCAAACACTCCACAAGATATATACAAAGCAATATTAACATAAAGAAAGCATATTATTGCTGGACCAAAGTCAAATACAATTTACAACTGTTATGATATATATTGAAGAAAGCCTTTCGGATAATGTTACCTAAAAGCAACACGAGTAGCATAAAAGACAACTTCCTTCGATTCCCCAGAGCCAATGTCGATTGCCTCTGCAGGAGGGGAGAATGCATATTCCTGGAAGCAGAAAAGGGAATGCCATTGAATGACTACAACAGTATTACTTAAATTCAGCTATCAAATGTGAACCCACATATTTTCAAAATGTGAAGCATATACTATAATGCCATAGGTAGGAAATTATCACAAGTTCTAACATAAGTTGATCTAAATATAAACTAAAAGGAAGCATGTGATGCTACAAGCAGATGAAATCTTGAACAATTTTTGATGCAACAAAGCCAGATCTAGATTTTGGTCAATTTGAGATTCTTTCAATATTTTATTTCTTCTAATCAACAACTTAGCTTGGAATGGTACAACTACAATGCTACAACAGACATCAAAACATGAAATCAGGAACATTGCAGTCAACCAAAAATAGTTTAAAAATGACCAATCAGCACAAACAACGAACTTTAGGTACCTTCAACAAAGGTCGGAGATAAAAACTCCCAGGAAATAAGTTATCAAACATGAAAGTGCCACCGACGCCAGTCACTGAGTTGTTCCTATATCCATCTTCGCCACTCAAGGACAAGAGAACAGAAGGAAAAGGCTCATTGTTGTCTTCTCTAGAATATAATCGCACAGATATTTGACCGAGCTTCTGGCAAGAAAATGAATACTGTCCAGTTTGTTTTACGTAATAACCAGGCTGCAATAAAGAAAAAAGCTCAGTCATCATTCATGTTGATCGCATGAGATATTCCTAGCATTGAATCCTCAGCACATGCTTTCTTATGCGCATATTCACATGAAATGTTTACGGCAAGCAATATCTATGCAAGAGTAATTTCACTTTCAGTGTTTGAAGTTAAAGAGATATCCTGATTTTCTTCAGTTAATTGATCGACACACTGCAAATGTACAAAAAAGAAATGTAAATGAAAGAGAGGGTGCTAACTACACAAAGACAATATTACATATTCGCATATTCTGCCGACAATTAATTAACACTCCTATCTGATGATATATCTAGGTAGCTCACTTTGTTCTTAGGAAAGAAAAGGATTTGATTGTAAGGAAAAACAGAACATTTCTTTCAATTTTTAGGAAAAGGCAAATGCTCTTCAAAAGGAAAATGATAGGGAAGGAAAAATGCACCTCCTGGGATACTCAGACCAACATGACTCATAAGTTATCAGAAAAGAAGCAGGGCTAGTTCTCACTTCTCAAGAAAAAGTCAGTCAGAACCCCTGTATCTGAGAGTCCCTCTCGTAAAGATAATATGGTTGCTAGTATAGTAGAAACTATTACAAAGAAATGAGCTACATCTCACTCCAGAACAAATTAGACCTGAGCAAAATTGCTGACTTTGCACAATATGCCCCTTATATATTACATTTTTCCAGAATCTTTCAGCAAATCCAAATAACAACATCCTAAAAACTTTCCATATGCTGGAATTAAATCACGAAAAACAAATCCTTGTCAATGGCAGGCGCTGACTACAAGCATTACAAGCTAACACCAAGCTGCTGACTCAAAGCAATATATCCAAACAAAACCATGCCATAATAAGCATAACCTGAACTGTATATAACAAATTTTCAAACCTTTGATGCCTCTACGCTGTAACCTATATCATCATAGAGTGGTCCTGCAAGAAATACACCATCTGCCCCTGTTGTAATTTCAAGGGCAGTATCGCCTTGTTTAAGTGTAGAAATATGGCTATCTGTCTGAGCAAGAACTCTTATGTAAACATGAGAAAGAGGGGGTGAAACTGATCCTTCAATGTATAACCCTAATCGGCCAGAAAACGGAGCAACTGGAGCTTGACAGCCACCTTTTGCCACTGAAACCTAATCAAATACGATGAAAACCTTAAATAAACTGATTCTTTCCCCACAAATACAATATATGAGTGGAAATGAAACTCTCAAAACCACTTACATGCTGTTGTCTAGGGTAAAATAAAATTTTATTTCCCACATCATTCCTGCAGCAGTAAACTAAGAATGAGGACATAAAGTTCATAATAATAATCAATTAAAAGATATTATGATATGATTTGGGAAAGGATAGAAATAAAACCTTTAGTAACTCAGGTTATATGGAAAATCAAGATTTTTTTTCAATGACATAACAGTCTTATTGATTCAACAATGGTATAGTAAAAGCAAGCTGGGCATCCAAAAGACATCGATTATTTAATCTCTAAATATCACTAATGCATTTTATGTTACTCTCAACATGAAAAAATAGACAAAGAAGAAGCTTATCTCTCATGATTAGAACAACTTTTAGGAAGACAAACTTGAGTAGCAGTTGTACTAGCCTTTATGTTCACCAGCGGTAGCAACATATCTTGTTAACTGAGCAAACTTTAAAGATTTGGATAAATTTATACAAATCAAACAAAAAAGAAGGGAAAAAAAGGAAAAAAGAAACACTCCCAGATATAAGTGTATCAACAAATAATTAAGTGGCAAAGAAACACAATTAACTTTTTTGTACAAGGCAATATAAACAAGTTTGAGAGATAAACTACTTAGAATGTAAATCACAAGTGTTGTAAAAGTGCATCTTATAAAAATTGCAAAAATTAGGAAGGAGAAAATGATGCATCTTTTTCAAGGAGTGACTTCATTAAGCATTCAACAGCAACCATTTTCCAGTATTTAAACAACTTCTTCAACAGGGACCGGCAATCCCAGGAGAACATAGAGAAAGATGAAAAAACATAATATGTAGATATCAGGTGAAATTACTGAATCACTGTAGGATGTCAAAAAAGATCTCATGTAAAGCACAATTAACTCTATAGGACAGAAAAACCTTCCCAGAAATACAAAAGCAGGCAGAGCTGAGATTAAACCATTAGCACCAAAACCACATACATACATACCGCGAGTCCCGAGGAACAAAGATGAGTTTTCCCCAAAATTAGCCCAAACAGAATACTCGTAGACAGCAGCTCCTGATTGATCAACTTCAGCTGAGACAAGTCTGGCAATTGTACCATCAACTAATGTTTCTTGATTGTCTAAGATGTCAAGTGGTATATTCTCAGGTAAATTCTCTTTTGACTCAACATTTATATGTCCTTTCAGCAAATATTTCTCACCCTTTAAATAAATAGGCTGCACAAAAAAGAAATAAAATGAATCCTCAAGACAAAGAAAAATCAAATCATGTCCATTCCAACACCCTCCCACCATCTCTTCTAGCCCAACCCCAACTCCTATGCATCCTAACAACAAATAAAACAAAAAAAGGAAAAAAATGCACGACAAGAGAAAACAAGAGAGGGGGTAACCCAAATAACCATCATACCGACTGGTTTGATGTATCAATTCTCAAAGTAGAGATCCCAAAGGAAATACATGAGTCGATGAAATGGAGTTCATGCACACCAGAAGACTCTACACAAATCTGCTGGGAACCTTTCTGCAATTTGGAAACAGTTATTAAGATGCTGCTTTCACACAAAATGATTGATTAAAGATTTCAATAACCAAAGGATGAATCTTACCTTAATTTTCAAGTTCACTCGGGAACTGTCAGATTGTACCAGGTAAGCATCCACATCATGGCTGGAATTTACACTAACCCAGTAGCCTTTCTGAATAAAGGTAATCCCTTCAACATCTTCCACACCAACATTCACGTTTTTAATGTTCTGTTCCCAGCACCAGATATCTTCTCCTGATTTGGTTCCAGGGGAATAATTCTTGACCTACAATGGAACATATTTGATTATTATAAAGAAGAATTTCTAAAATTGGAAACAAAAGAGGAAATAATTGTAAGCAATCAGTTAGTAACAGATTCACGAAGCAAAGCAAAGGAAAGAATAGAAAAGAAAAGATAGAAATGCCTATCATCCACACTTTTCACACACACACTAAAAGAAATAAACTAGAACATTGTTTTAGAAAGGAAAAGGAAAACAAAAGGCTAAAGGCAATACCTCAACTCTGTATTTCCCGGGGAGAACATTGGAAAAAGAAAACTCATTACTCTGATTAGTCAAACTAATTGACCTTCTCTCTTCTTTACTTTTACCATCGAGTCTCACAAGCATTACAGAAACAGCAGGCCCACATTTATCTTTGCAGACTACAGAGCCACGGACATTGACTTGTGCCTAAGTTTTCCAAACAAAACAAGATGATGATGATGATGATGATGATGGCATAATAATTACAAAGCTTTAAACAAGTACAAGGTGAGCAATACGAAGATTCCAGGATACAATGAGAGAATGAAAATAATTGAGAATTGCCAACCATCTGAAAGCAGACATGGTCTTAATTAAGCATTCCACATGAAGAAAGAAATGATTCGGTCGTCTTATACATGTAAACTCATACCTGATAAAACTTTATATCTAGTAATGGTTTATTAACAATAACATCAATGTAATGTGGAGAAAACAGAAGTTCTGGAGCACTCTCAGGTAAGGCTGCAAAAGCAGATAACCGGTATTCACCAGGTGGAACCTGAAGAACAATGATAGAAATGAAAATCTGCACTACCAACCAAGATATAGCTTTGTAGATTACTTATCGGGTCTAAAAAAAAAGAAGTGAAATAGGCAATAGGGTAAACACATAAGAAACGCTGTGAACGTCAACCTTGAAAAGAAAACCCAATAAACAAGAAAAAGAACTGAAGTAGAGTACAAGCTTGCCTCAAAGCAAAAGTTGCCACTTTCATCAGTTTGTTTCACTTGGGGTTTGACATTCTTCGGTCCATGAGTCAAAGCAACCTGACATTCAGATGATTACTCATAAATTACAAAATATTTCACATTCACAAAAACAACAGATGCAAGCAATTTGTAGATAAGTTTCAAAAAAGTTCCAAAATGGCATTTGCAGCAAACCAGCTGTCACCGCAACCAGTCAATACATCAATCAGTGGGTGCAAACATCCTCAATGTCACTACCGCCGTCCAAAGAAATTAAATTTTGCAGATCTTGAGAGAAGATTTACATCTATAGTTGATATAGTTAATTATTATCGAAAGAAAATAAGTGAGTGTTACTTTGTCATTGTTTTTTTTTTTTTTTTTTTTGTAAATCAAGTATCCTGCCACTTACTAATATAAAAATGAATATGCACAATGCTGTTTGAGATCTGCAAAGAGGTGACAGGCATTACCTTAGCTTTGTAAGCAGAACTAACTGTCTGAGCTGAGCCACATATATCATATGATACTGCTTTGATATCAATAATTGAAACCATGTTTGGTAAAACCTAAACAACTTAATCAGATTAGGGCAGAAAATATATAAATCACTGAGTAGCCAATAATGAAGATCAAAAGGAGAAATTGGTGTTGAATCCCTCTCATCTATTTACTTGTCTAATGTACTGGAATGTCGGCAACAAAGTTAAAGCTTGGAGAGTGACTCACCAAAAAGTCATTCAGCCTTTCAAACTTATAGTGCTCCTTGATGGCTTCAATACTGTATCTTTTTGATGTAACCTAAAAGCATTGATCATTCATCATGCAAACCCAGAAGGGGGGGGGGGGAGTAAAACTTAATCATATTAAGTGTAAACGGAAACCAGCTGATTATTTCCAGGACATTGAGATGGCTCAGTTGAAGTAGCAATATATTGCTTGTTCGCGTAATTTAATGTCTCAACCACAGGGCACATTTTTTTCAAGTTCTTAAGATAAAGAAGAAAAATTGAATTTGGTTGCTTAATGGTTTGTTCACAAGTGCAGGCAATGCCATGAATGCATATGAAGCAGATTGGACATGATGAGGAATGAGAACGGATTGAACAGAATGCAATCACAGCGAAGTATTGTACTTAATTTCAAATTATTCTTTCTTTTTCTTTATACATGTTGTTTACCCAAGTAAACGTAGTTGCTTTTGAGATCCTAACAACCTAATAGATATTCTCTCATAAGGTCTACAACTCAAGTCCAACGCAAGGGTTTTGACAACTTTAAATGGGGTGCCGATAATTAACAAGTTTATTGCCTACGAGATTAATTCAAATAACTAATGCTGAGAAGCTTAAGTTACATGTCTCTCTTGTCCTACAGTAGGATATATTAAGTTATAATCTCAATATATATTACAGTTCCTGACACCACAGTTCCTAAGACATATCTATTATAGTACAGGACTTCAACAAACTAAAACGGAAAAAGAATATTCCTTAAATAGGTAAGAAATGAACACGACATATATGATGATACTACGGAGTTCACAGCATATACCTATCAAAACTGGACAAAAAATGGAAAGGGGGAACAAAACAACAAAACTGCTCAAGTCCTCTGTAGTAATAATTATAATAATTGATTTAATAACCCTTAAGTTAAAACATAAGGAAGTCAACATGAAGTGTTGCTATTATAAGTTGGAACACAAATTTACCTGATCAAGTTTGTAATATCCTTCTGTATCGGTTATTGATCTTTCAAGGCCATCCACTAAAATTGTTGCAGCATCCACTCCATTGCCATTACCATCAACCACACGACCCCCAACAGAAAATCCAGTAACCTATATAACATCAATGTGGCAGATGTTCACTGTATTCAAGGTGCAGCAAGTATAGCTTCCACAATTTTAATGGAAAGGAGAACGAAAATAAACAACTACTCTCTTACAAGAAATAGATAAAATTCAAATTACGCAAAATCATCCAGTACTTAGTATGTCCTATGGAATGCATTTGCATTGTGAGCAGTACGGCCCTTGCAGGCAGAGGGAAGCTTGATCTTTCCAAAGTTTGATTTGTAGCAAATGTGTTACTGTTGACAGAATTTGATAAAAAAAAAAGGACAAGAAAATAATAATTAACGGACTAAACGACATAACACAGATCCTGTTCGGTAATTTACTACATTATTTATCTAAAACATCCATTTTGAAGATAAGAGAGAAACAACAGTCTCACGCAAAGGTGAAACCAGTGATAGCTTTTCAAGCAGACAATACAGTCGTCATCATCATCATCATCATCATCATCATCAACATCACCATCATCAACTATTTGTCTAAAATATTTAACATTATATGCAAAACACAAAGTAGCAAAGTTTTACATCGGATGCCCTTTTATGTTGCAACCTTCATACGAATAAAAAATGAGAATAAATTCCAAAACCGTCATACTTCCACTTGCATGGAAACTATCATGAGACGGCTATAAGTTGAGATAGTTGCTCTAGACACTTTTAGAAAATGAAAGCGTAACTTTTTTACCTTTAGGCAAGACCTAGGTATCGAGAGTAAAACTGGAAGTAGGATCATAACAGAATACACAACTAGAAGCATGTCTTCTTAATTCTTATATTTACATACATTCAGGCATCCATTCCTAGCTTGAACTAAAACATTTTTGCTAGATAAACAAAGCAACTAAACCCTTACCTGGAACTTTTGAGGGACTATAACATGATCGTGCTGAACAGAGACCAACATCGAAGGAGGTGAAACATCAAAAACTGTATTCTCACCCTTGTAGAAAGGTATGAGCTTGTATGTACCTGACAAGTTTAAAAAATCCATCGGCTAAGCACCAAAAAAATTCAATATCACCTGAAAAAAATTGTGGAATTGTTTCACATGCATTCAGACATAGGAGTTCAGAGGCAATAACTTTGATGGGAAATGGACTTAACCAAGCACCACGGTACAAGCAGACAAGCATGACATTCATTTGATGTAGAAATAATTTATCAGAGCTATAAGGGCAAGGCTATTTACTTTTACTCCATGGCTAATGAAGAGAACTAAATTGCCGTAACTTATGTTCCTGTTGAGAAAATTTAGCTTTGAAAAATGAAATATTGAAATTCCCAAATGGGACCAATCGATTTCCTATGAATTCAGCGATTCTAAAGGAGGGATTGTGGATGCATATCCAGTGCAAAATTCAACAACCAGAAATTACACTAGCAGCATAAGGGATGTTGAAAAGAAAGGGAAAAAATTCTCCAAGCAAAGCACTTCATGCTATGGGGGAAAAAAGACCACATTATGCCTGAGAAAAAACTTGGTAAGGAGTACATCAAAAACCCGGAATCAAGTCAGAACAATTCTTTGGAAACAACTTAATATAATAAAAGGCATAAATTTAACAGGGATCGCCACATAAAGCAAAAGCCTGAGAAGTCTGGGAAATTTTGGAACATATAGTTCATATGGAGCATGTAGAAGTTTAATATTACAACTTCACAATATAAATATGCAACATGCATTGGATAAGAATGAACAAACCAATAAGAACCATGCATACCTAGCAAAAAAAAAAAGGGCAGAAGTAGAGAGTAGTACCACATGGTATTGATGTGAACATGAACATCCCATCAGCATCGGATACAGCATGACAAAGAGCTTTCCCCAGCCCAGGTGCATTACCAGAGTCATGCGGACAATTCAACTCCAAGACATCATCCGAGTATAGATAAAAATGAACTCCCAATATAGGATTTCCCTACCAATATCACATCAGATAACATTAGATTTGTTTGCACTGGATTGCAGGATAATCGCCATAAACAGCTTCTCCCCCAAGTCCCTGGCTTGTGACTATACAAATTATTCTATAATTAGGATATATTCAAAATTGAGACCATCCGACTTTAAGAACCCACCTACTCCACTAGAAGATACAATTTTATCAACTATTGGTTTACTGGATAAATGCACAGATGATTATTGAGACCATTTTAACATTTATAACAAAACAGCATTTAACATAAAAAATCCAAAATAGTCCATGATCAATAAAGCCTATCACTTTACCGTGTGTGGTAACAATTGTGGAAAGGAAATATGGTATGTGGGGCAATTGGCAACAATAGCTCTTTATGTAAGACTCATCTCAAAAAAAAAAAAAAAAAAAAAAAAAATAGTCCATGATCAATAAGCAGTACAGGTTTACCTTGGAGGCAGTTACCAATGGTCACATTTAGTTTTATAAGCTAGAAAAACATCTCAGAAAACATGGATTCTATTCCATAAACGAGGCTTGGTCTTTTCAGGAATGTTAAAAATTTAAAATTCACCCAAAATTAAACCAAACATTTAATCCCATTTTCCCTAAACAAATTTCCTTTTTTCCTATAATACTTTTACAAAATCCTAACCATTATACACATACATATATATGTACCCAATTATTATATATTTTAATATATCATTATACATATAAATATAATTATATCAAAGAAAAATATATATTTACATTATAATTAATAAATATCATCTAATCTTCACATTAATTTTCCCCAAAACACTCAAAAACATTACCAAACACAGAGAAAAACTTGAGTTGCATACTGTGATTTTGTGATTTTACATTCAATCTGAACCAAGTAGAAAGACAGAACTCTTTGGCTCCAATTTGAAGACAAAATATATGAATCAAGTCATCAATTAGACGTCGGCAAAAATTTACCTGAGCAACCACGTACCCACGAATATCATAGCCAGATGCAAAGAAAATATCATCTACCACACCGTTGTCAAATCCTAATTCCACCTACATAAATATATATGAATTTGAAGCAATATCATCATTAGGAGTGTTGAAAAAGATGGTGCAATATGTGTGCTCTAAATCTGCCAACAATAGTAGGAATGCACAGGCTATGATAAAATTGTGAGAGGAAAAAGGAACCCACGTGATTACCTCTTCCGAACCTTTTATCTCTATATTTAAATCACGACGCGAAGCACCTATTTTATACTTTCCTGCATCCAAGTAGAGATATTATCATGAATATCAAAGATGATTAACTATTAACTATATATAAAAAACCTAATTGATTCAACTGAAATTATGGAGAGCAGAGGTCACTTTCCTCCTCACACAGCCAAGATTCAACCATCTTAAAGCATATACACTTCATAGATATGAAGTTCGTACGGTGGCTTTCACACTCTATATGCGATGCATATTTTTGAATAAGACTAACTTAAAGATAATTATTTATATAGTATGAATTATGTGTTATTTTATGGGTTATCCTGATTCATGACGAGTTAAAAAGTAAAATTTGAATAGTTAAAGAAAAGGAAGGAACAATAGAAGATATGATCGTAACAAATAGAGAGGCAAAAAAAAAAGGTATAGTGAAACATATCAGACCTGGAATAATGTTTTTGAATGAGTAATTTCCTGTTGATGTAGTTGAAACTGAAGAAACAACATTCCCATTGGGAGATGAAAGCTCGACATTCACATTTGATGGACCACCACTTTTACGAGAACAGCTACCCCCGGAAGCTGCTCCCACAACTCTCCCAGATAAGGTGAACCTGCAGAAGTAGAGAGTTAGTGAAGCAAGGATTTATTAATTCGGAAACAAGAACTCAACTTATAGACAATTAGTACCTACCCAGTAAATTGAAAATTTATATCTTCATTAGCATTACAACCAGTGTGATCAACGACAACAGGAACCTAAAAAGGAATTGGTTATGTCAGAATTTCATGCAAATGATGTATAAAACATAAACACCTGATACCTTAAAATAGAAATAGCATATTGTTAAAGACAAACATATTTCTAAAATGTAACCAAGAAACTCAACTTGTTCTGGGGAACATGTCCATCCCTCAGGTCCCTTTATTTTGATCACATAAGAACCCTGAGATCAAGATAATATATTATTCAATATACGATAATTACTATAGTGAGATGACACAAGAACAATAAAAAGTTAAGTCATCAAGGCATAACGAATGTACATATTTCCCTAATTGATCAAACTTGTCATTAGGCTATTCATTCAACCACCACAAGAATTGCTACTTGAAAATGAAACCAAAAGAATTAAAGTCTAGTCCAAAATCAATTATTCTCTGTTTGCTTGGTTAAACCACTCTTTCAATTTGATATAGTAATCAGGGATGTAAATCCCCAACCAATATACATTGAACAAAACTGATATAATTTATGAGGGTTTTAAGATTGCAAACATAGCATTTGAACAAGAAATGCAGATTTTTTAAAGGATATAATGTAGTTTGCTTTTTATTTTTCCAACCTAACTCGGCAGCCACATGCCTTGGGTATGCCTGGTAGGGGTTGAACATTGAGAGGAAGGAAAGAGAAACTGAGAAGAGGATGGATGAGGCAATCACTTATCATGTACTATTTAGAATCCCTCATAGTAAGTAGATCCCAGAAGCCTCCCCCAGAAGCCCATTTCCGTTTTCAATACATGCTCTCCAAGTGACACGGTTCTCACCGTACAAAATGAATGAGGGTATTACTTGAACTATCAGAGAGAATATCATTCAACTAAGAATTCAGAACAGTGGTCATGAAAACAAGACTCAAGAAAACCAAAGCTAATTGCGGGTGGAAGCATCAATATAAGGGAAATATGTAGCAATGACCTTGTCATAAACCGGAATGAAGTAGTAACCATTAGGAGCACATTGCGTTCGGTCCTTAACCAGGCCATCCAATGTCCGAAGTTCAACCTACAATCTCGAAACCAGTATCGTTACATTCACAGTAAACCAGATCCCAACTCTAAGGCACTAATTGAATAAAAGAATTCAACACATAGCGTGCATCCTTACAATTAACGAAGATTGCAAGAAAGCCACGTACCATAACATGAGAATAATCCAATTTTGCATCAGTTAGCTTCCTCGACTTTATCAACGCTTGACTCGCCTACCAAATGACAAACAAAAGTCACTTCATATTAATCTCTCTGAGTAAGTAAAGAAACATATAATCTCCACATTCTAAAAGAATGCAGTAAAAAATCAATGGAAACACCATTAAAAAATTCAGAAAGTCCTTCACAACACCTCAACGAATCCACCACATCCTTGGATAGAATCAGCAATCGCGAGTCGATAACTGTGGAAAAGGACAATTGCGAAGAGGAAGCAATAATTTGTGAAAGCCATTGTATTTCTTGATCGGTGTGATCTGAAATCCAGAGGAGAAGAAAACGGAGGGCCCAGATCTTAGCGGCGCGTGATTTCAAAAAAAAAAAAAAAAGAAGAGCTCATACAATTTTTCAATTTTCATTTTACAAATCCTATCACTAATTTACACACAAATCCTCTGGAAATACCTAATTAGTAACTGATTAAAGATGAATTTCCATTTAATATAAGATTCCTAAATTTATGCACAATTTTTTATACAAGTTCAAAAAAATAGATGTGAAACATTAAAAATTTGATATATAACTGATAAAATGGAGTGGCCAGGACCTGGACCGGAGAGGGTGACGGCCGCCGGTGGACTTCGGCTGCAATTGGTTTCGGAATCACTGAATTCGATGACTTCGGCTGTGGAATCTTGGGAATAGGCCTGGACAATGGGGCCCAAAACTGTTAGATACTCGGCAAATGGGCAGGCGTTCAAGGATAAGTGAAACTGTTGGGCTTGATTGAGTAAGCAAAGGTTAGTGGGTCCATCACCATCTTGTCCATACGTGTGGTTTGCAAAAGTCTGCTCGGCTTCATCCATTTGGGCCTTAGCTAAATGAATATCCTTATCATAATTTCTTGATGGACTAGAAATCAATGTCCCTTCGTTATGCTGTTGGGCCACAAAACTCCACTGGCCCAATTCGGAATGCTGAGAGCTAACCAAGCAATTAGTTGGATTTGATTCCACAAATTCGAAGTTTCAGGAAACAATGGGCTCAAGTCCTCATGATGTTTCGATTTTTGATTTGCGAAGGGGCCCGAATATGCTTTATCAACAAATGGGCCAAAATCCATCATTAGTTCCTAAGCCAATTTCAATGGGCAAAGGAAGCTGAATCTGTGCAATTGGGTCTCATTTCTTGCCATGGTCTATCTACTTAAGGTCAATGGGCGGGAGAATTAGGCCTTCATCAGCCAAAGTACTATACAGATATGGGCACATTCTATTTTCAGAATTTGGGCTTTGAGAAATTGGTCGGCCCCATTAGGGCAACCCGACTCTTGGCAGCCATCTTTGGGCTTTTTGGTCCGACTCCAAATCACCTCAAACTTGCCCAAATCGATCCCAATGATGCATGAACCAAGTGGAAACTCAAACCCCCAAGTTTGCACACGTAGTTTCAACAAATGTCCATGGACGACATTCGACGGGCCATGTCGTCCACATAATGCCTGCACGCTACTGCACACTGAGTGGCCGACATTCACCATCTTGGCCCATCATTCCGAACCAACGTCCCCAAGTCCTAGCACTGATCCAATCCATGCTAGAACCTCTAAGGACTTCCACTTTCATCGTCCCCAACTAGTGTCGCGCCATGCCGGCACCGTTAGGCTCGTTGGCACGTAAGCTAGCGCACCAACGAGTCTTGAGCTTCTAAGGGGCTAACAAACCTCCCCCACCTAAAGAATCCAACGCCCTCGTTGGAGGTAGGGTTCCACCTAAAGTCCCCCAATATTTTTCAATCTTGTTCTCAAATTGCCATAAGTTCACATCACGTTCCCAAGTCGCATCCACCTTAGACTCTCTCTTCCATTTGACTAAGTAATCTGTTCTTCGATTTTTCTTACTTTGTCCAAACGTCCGATGATCTAAGATCTTCGAAACCTCATTGTCATACTGTTATCGGATAACGGGAGGCGCCTGCAGCACTTGCTCCTTTGAACCATCCTCACCATCTTCATAATTTTTTTTCCAGAAAACTTACATGAAACGTAGGGTGAATCTTCAATCTGTCAGGCAACTTTAGACGATAGGCAACTTTCCCAACTTTCTTCAATACTTCAAATGGACTGTCATACTTAGGAACCAACCCACGGTGAACCATTTTCGAACTGATCTTTTTCCAAATCTGAGGAGTCAATTTCAGCAATACTCTTTCGCCAACACTGAACTCCACTTTCCGTCTACCCACGCCCGCATACTTTTGTTAGTCCAAGTGGCTACGATAATCTAGAGGGGGGTGAATAGATTATCTCGGTTTTTCAGATTTTGCCCTCTTTTTCGAAAAACTCAAGCAAAGACGAAATGCTAAGTATGGAATTTAAACAACACACTTCGATTTATAGAGGTTCAACCCACCTAGGGCCTAATCCTCTACCACCCCAGTATCTCCGGGATGGATTTCAAAAAGAAAAAAAGATTTTATTAATTTACCAAAAATTAATACAACACCTTGAGGATTACCACAACCCTCTAACAACACCTTGAGGATTACCACAACCCTCTTACAATACCTTTGAAGAGTACCACACTCTTCAAACACCTATCACCTAGATCATCCAAGTGTATTCTTACCACAAGAATACTCACAAGGATGTCTTGTGTTGAATGATGACCAAAATCAAGATTACAACTCAATAATGATTGATACAATATGAGTACAAGTGTAATCAAGAATTGAAAGCCTAGACCTCAAATAAGTGCAAGTGTTTGCTTGTTTGCTCTTTGCTTGTGTAGAGTGTTGTGTCTTGTTGCTTGAATGAAGCCTCTATTTATAGGAGAGGTCTTGGCTTTGATTTCCAGACATAGGCTCCTCCTTGGGGAGTGATTTGCTGCAAAAGAAATCATTTAAAATCATCAATATAGCTGTTAGAAATCATTCCCACAAAACAGGGAAAAGTTGTCTGAAAATGCAATAGATAGTTTGCTAATAAAATAGGGGTGCGACTGGTCGCGCAGAGATAAGTTTCAAATTGGTTTTCTGCGAATTTTACACAAGGGGACCGGTCGGAGGGGGGTGCGACCGGTCGCCCTTGATGTTGACCGGTTGGGGTTGATAAAAATACGAAATAGAGAAGACTAAACCAAAAGAGGGACTCCCAGGTACCGGTCGCCCAGGGGTCGACCGATCGCCCTCACTGGTCAACCACCTGGTCGACCGGTCACCCTCCCTCAATTTTTCTACGCCCCTTTTTCGTTTCAAAACTCAACTCAGTACGGGTTGCCCTATAGGGCGACCGGTCGAGCCTGAAACAAATGTGTTATCCAATTTTTTATCGAAAATAAACTCCAAAAAATACTCCGAAAAATAGTAAAAACATTTTAAGTCGATCAGAACATTGTTTTGGTTTAAAAACTCATTTGAACAAAATCGAACAAAATCATCAAAATCATGATAAAAACATTTATCTAACAAACTCCCCCTTTTTGATGATTACAAACCAAACAATTTTCTCGAGGACGATTTTGAAAACAAATAAATTTTCCGGTTTTACGAGTGAACTATCCGTTAAAAACATTCCATACAAAGCTCCCCCTATCTATGAGCATATCAACAAGAGATATTGCATAAACTAGAAGCACAAGCTATAACAAGCTTATATAAGATGCATATAAACATCATAAGCTAAGAAGCTCCCCCTGTCACAATACTTATAATCTTTTGCAATTGAGTCCATAATACAAGCCATGGACTAGGTTTACTTGGCTTTAGGAAGCCATAACTTAGCTTTTATTGCGAGCTTTTATTAGCTTCTTTTAGCTAACGAGCCAATTTCCTGTTTCTCCCCCTTTGGAATCACCAAAAAGAATGTTTAGGAAGATAAAAACATCATACAATTATATCAAAGTGCGCCAAAGAAACGGTTTATCAACCATTGAACAATTTAGGCTTAAAATCCAAGGAAAATGGGAGAAATGTATCATGAAGAGTTCATTCGCTCGTTTTATTTGCCAAAACATGATCTCAATAAATATTTAAGACTTTTGGAAGCAAGAGAATCATGTAGAAGTTGAAATGTTCATTGTGACATTTCATCGAACACCTTGTGGGCGTAAAAATGAAAAGAAGTTGTATAGAGCCCTTGTAAATGAATCAAGCCAAAAATTTTCATCACCAATTCACATCAAACATCATAAAATACAATATAACAATCAAGCTCATCATGATCATAATATAATTTCATCAAAAAAAATACAAGAAAGCCACAAGCTCAAGGGTTCAACCCAATTGAGTAAAGAAAGGAAAATTCTTACCATTCGATCGGTAAAGATGAGCAATGAAGATGATAAACATGCTATATAAGGTCCAGGACATGAATTGAATGCATGAAAACCAATTTTGAGTGAAATTTGTGTGAATTTGGCAAAGGGGACGAGAAATGGCAAAAATAAGTTAAAATGTCGAATGCTGAAGACAGAATGGTTTTAATCCAAAATATAGCTCGGGCGAGGTCGTGGTTGAGGGCGACGGTCGGCGTTGAGGGCGACCGGTTGCCCCTCAACCTCTTCACCATTTGTTTTGTCAAGTTTTTCAAAATCCGAATTTTCAACCAAAAATCCGATTTTTCGCCCCTAAGTTTTAAAAACATGCAAAATGTAAACGTAAACCTCATTCAATATGCATTATGCCTAACCGAGCTCGTATGGACGCAAAAGTCTCGAAAGATAGCGGTTTTGTAAAAATGTCCGCTAATTGATCTTGAGATGGTACAAAAGATATCTCAATTTTTCGTTTTGAAACACAATCCCTTAGAAAATGATGTCGAATCTCAATATGTTAAGTACGGTTATGGTGAACCGGGTTTTGAGCAATATTTATAGCGGATATATTATCACAAAAGATAGGTACGTTTTCAAAAGAGCATTTGTAATCCGCTAAGGTTTGTTTTATCCAAAGAAGTTGAGTACAACAAAAAGCGGCGGAAATATATTCTGGGCCGGCCGTTGAAAGAGAAACACTGAGTTTTGCTTCTTTGAAAACCAAGAAACTAGGCAATCGCCAAAAATTGACATGATCGTAAGTACTTTTTCGATCATCAATATTTCCCGCATAATCCGAATCACTATAACCTTTAAGAGAAAAATATTCATTCTTTGGATAAAATAGACCATATTGAATAGTGCCTTTCAAATATCGAAAAATCCTTTTAACGACACTCATATGAGATTCTTTGGGATTGCTTTGAAAACAATCACATAGGCATACGACATGAAGAATGTTCGGTCTACTAGCAGTTAAATAAAGTAAACTACCAATCATACCTCGATACTTTGATTCATCCACGAACTTGCCTTTTTCATCTTTGTCAATTTTGACATTTGTTGCCATGGGAGTAGAAACGGTTCTTCCTTCTTCAATGTCGAACTTTTCGTAAGTTCTTTTGTATATTTTGATTGCGAAATGTATATGCCTTCTTGGCATTGCTTAATTTGGAGTCCAAGAAAGAAGTTGAGCTCCCCCATCATACTCATCTCAAATTCACCTTGCATCAACTTAGAGAATTTCTTGCACAAGGAATCATTAGTAGCACCAAAAATAATATCATCAACATAAATTTGCACAAGTAAGCAATCTTGCCATTTTTCAAAAACAAAGAGAGTTGTATCAACTTTACCCCTTATAAAACCATTTTGCAAAAGAAAAGAGCTAAGTCTATCATACCATGCACGGGGTGCTTGCTTTAAACCATACAAGGCCTTTTTAAGTTTATAAACATCATTAGGCCTAGAAAAATTTTCAAACCCTGGAGGTTGTTTTACATAGACTTCTTCTTGAATAATACCATTTTTTTTGTTTTTTTATAAAATAACACCCCGGGGGGTGGGGGATTGAGGCGTGATCCCCTACCTGTATATCAAATAATCAAAATGTCATACAATGCCATGCCCGTCAAGGCGGGGGAAAATCAAAGAATAAATAACCTATCACTCCGATATCTAGAAAGACTATCATAGAGAGAAATCTAAAGAAGAACCAATGATCTATGAAAATCTGAAGCTCGGATATCCCAGTTGGTCCATCCGAATGAGCGCAAGAAGGTGGTGAGAAATCGTGCCCTCATCAACAATGTGATCGCGGTAGTGCTCCCAACTCGCTAGGTGATCTCCGGGTCGATTCCTTATCGTGTATGTGGGAAATCGAACATCAAGGTCCTCAAGATGTTCGAATGCGAATCGGTGTGTTGAACTCCGCCAAGAGCGAGGCCACGAGTGATCGTGTGACCACGCGCCGGGCCCAACTCGATCCAAATCAAGTGAAAGCGCCGGGCATGCCGTAATCCAATCTCAAGTGCTAGTAGCTCAAGCATGAAAGCTAGACACCGCCCGGGAAGGAATCGTGAAACGCCAACATAAGTCCGCCCAAATGATCTCGAATCAATCCCCTCCACCAAAGAATCAATGTGTCTCGATCAAACGAACCATCCGTGTTTAGCTTGATCCGAGGAGACCGAGGGGCTCGCCAAATCACCATCCTAGCCCCTGCGTGAAACCTATAGTGGAGCATTCCCCGCAAAAACTCACCGTAGGGAAGCATCCGGACCAATCCGGGAAGGGCTCAAACGCCGACTGAAATAAGAATCCGAGATACCGCTCCACCGCGCGATAATGTGAGATGCCAAGAAAGGAATGTGTCGATGCTTGACACTATTCCTTTCCGCCCGGACAAACCATAAAATCAAGCAGGGAACCAAGAAACTCAAGTGCCTCGTGTGTGATCTGGTGTGCGATTCCTCCAAAATGAAAGGAACAATATCATATCGGTGGTGTGTGGAAGTGTAGTGTCAAACCAATGAAGAAAGTGATTCCACATTTGATGAACAAAGATCATTCATCAAAAAGAGGTGAGGGATAGATTCGACTGAGGAGATGAATGTGGATTATTCAAGCAACAACAAAGAACGTGAGGCGAGGAAGTGCCACGTGCGAAGCTTGATATCCACAGGAAGACGACACGAAGGAGGCGCCAAAGGAATATAGAGATAGTAGGAATAAGAACATCGTTCCAAATGGCACCATACGTGAAGGTTCCGAGCATTTCTACCCTAGAGAGAATCCAGCGGAAGACATAGAGAACCCACCATGAGAGGTAAACATCCACCGCATGATATCCTCGGACCCCAAAAGAATCGGAACCCGGATATATCCTCAATGAGACTCTCAAGAAGCCCACATCTGAATATCATGACCTGATAGTGTCTGTCTCTATCCCACATACCATCGCGAATGAACCAATCAACCGTCATATGACCCAACGGCCGATCCAAACAATGATCCGCAGCGACCTATGCCCAAAATATCATCCTGTAAACCGACACGGCTACCACGCCAATAGACCAAAAAATCCGCTCCTGGGCTCGAATACCGATCCGCCTCAAGCGCCTCCCGATGATTATGATTATGTGTTACGAGGCTCTACAGGGAGACCAAAGCCCATTGTAACAAAGATTTGCCGATCAAGAATTGAGCCCACAACGAATGGCCCTCGCGTAACCTCCACCACAACTTGTAATCAAGGCGTCAAGAATATCTCGAAAGTCGGCGCAACCCCACCCACCCTCGAAATAGGATGGCGGATAATATCCCAACCGATCCAATGAGTCTTCTTCTGCCCCGCGTAGGGAGCCCTGAAGAATCTAGCCATGATATGCTCCAATCGATGAAGAATCTGTCTTTGGCGGCCGCATGACTTGAAGAATATGCAACGGGGTGGCCATTAGCGTGCTCGAATAAGAGCGCGAGCCTACCACCAAAGGACAAATGTCGATGTGACCACCCAACAACTCTATCCAACATCCTCTGAATCACTGGGAGGAAGAGCTCTTTCGTCATTCGCCCCTTGAACAAAGGGACACCCAAATAAGTCATCGGCAAGTCATCGCGAACAAAGCCTGTCACCATGAACCATGTGCTCCCGCCGTCAATGTAACGTGGGGCGAAGAATCTACTTTTTACGCACACCGACCACCGGTGGAAGTAGCGAGAATAGTGCTCCGAAAGTGCCTCAACGTGACAAGGCCATCGTCGACGCCCTAGTGAAGATAACAATATCATCAAAGATAGGCCAAATGAGTCACCGAAAAACCCCATCGCGTCCGATAAATCATATCCCGATGTCGTCTAATAATGGAATCCAATCTCTGGGATAAATACTCCGCCGCCAGAACAAACAAGGCAGGAGATAGAGGATCCCCGCCGCATGATCCCCGAGTCGAAGGAAAATATCCGAAGGGATACCATTAACGTAACAGAGAAGCCGCAGTGCTCAATACAGGCTACCAACCATATCAATCCACCGAACGGGAAGCCCATGTGAATCATAGTGTATACAAGAAATCCCATTGCACCTATCATAAGCTTTAGCCATATCCGACTTCATCACCACATTAGGAGTCTCCGTGGCTAAGCTGAAATCATGGATAAGCTCCTGCGCGAGCAAAATGTTATCTGAGATGACACGACCGGGTGTGAAACCACTCTGATTCGGTGACACAATCAAAGGCAGAATCGAGACCAACCGCGCATTCATAATCTTAGAGATAATCTTATTCGTCACGTTGTACAGGCTAATCGGCCGAAACTCAGTCCACTTCCGAGGGTGAGGAACCTTCGGGATGAGAACTATAGATGTCACCGTGAACGTGGACGACATGACATTACTCGAGAAAAAGTCAACCACTGCATCCTCAATATCCGATCTGACGAAATCCCAACAGTGCTGAAAGAACAAAGATGAGAATCCATCAGTCCCCGAAACACTAGACTGATCAATCCCAAACACTGCATCGCAAACCTCCTGAGCCGTCGGCATAACACATAGTCCATCTAGATCAACGTAATCAGGAAGCCGGGGAAAGAACTCATCGACAGGGGGAGTCAGATACTCCAAGTCAGAAGTCAATAAAGATCGAAAGAATCAATCGCCGACTTTCGAATCTCCGAATCCTGTGTGATCACCACTCCATCATCGTCAATCGAGTGAATTCTAGCACGACACCGCTTCGCATAACAAACTCGTGGAAAAACTTAGTGTTGCGCTCTCCTCGATCGCCCACTTAATCGCTTTTCGGGCGCAAAAATCCTCCTCCATTTTCAAACGTAGCTCGCAGTACTCGCCCCACAATGATGTAGCTCACCGATGAGCCGGAGATGGATCACTATCATATACAACCCGAGCATCAAACCGCTCATCGGCCATTCTAACCCGATAAAAAACATTACCAAACGCCTGGTGATTCCAAATCTTGAAGTCAAGCGCTTGACCCTATTCAATTTTGTTTGTAAGCTCCTCATTCCAAAACAACGTTGGGATGCCCCCATGCTTCCTTTACAACCTGCAAAAAGTATGGTGACGTATCCACATATTTGAAATCGGAAAGAAGAACGAGGCACATGCGGTACAAATCGACAAGATATGAGTAAAGGAGCATGATCGGAGCGAACACGAGATAAATGCGTAACAATGAAGAAGAAAAACACATCGGCCAGTTGTGTTCATTATACAAAGCCCTATCAAGTCTCTCCTGAAGCCCACCTCTAGCCCACGTAAAGATATGCCCCTCACACCCCGCGTCAAATAACTCACAATCCGCAATCATATAGGCAAAATCAAGCATCTCATCCGACCTATCAGTGATACTACCAATCCTCTCGTGATCATGCAAAAAAATGTTAAAGTCACCGCTAACAAGCCAGGGTAACCCCTCCATACTAATTGCAATCTCACGCAAGGTATCCCACAAAACATATCTAGCTACTCTATCACATTTAGCATACACAAAAGTCAAATAAATAGGCTGAGGCAACAAAACAGATGTCAACCTACAATGTAATAGTTGTGCATGATCAACAAGAATGTCAAAATGTAAATGAGCAGCAGACATAATCCAGATATGATTAGAACAATTAGATAAGCCATCGTCAAAGCCAAATCTACGACAATAGAAACTAAACTCAGGCAAAGTCATAGGTTCTAAAAGCGCAACAAAAGGCAATTTATGACGAGAAATTAACGCATGCAAATGACGTTGGCTACCCGGATTAGCGATACCCCTCACATTCCACGTTAAGAATTTAATCGACATAATTAACAATTAGAATGAGAAGTGGATTTAGAAACACCTGATCGATTTTGGGGTCGTTGAGCACCACCTTTTGAAAGAAGTGTACGCACGAGCTTGCCCGACTTCAAATTTTTCTTTGGTGACTTTGGAAACTTATCAATCCCGGGTTTTCCAATGCTTCTGTTTTTGCCCATCATTCGTTGCATTTTGATTTTGCAATTTCTTCTTTTCTAGAACTGAACCAACCCCATAGCAATATTATGTTGAAGTGAAGAATTTGGAACTTCAATAGCTTTTACATTCTTTCCTTGATCGTAACCTTGCGCATCGTCATGAATCGTATTAGTGAAGAACAAATATATTGGGCCTGTTAGTCAAGTGGCTACGATAATCTAGAGGGGGTGAATAGATTATCTCGGTTTTTCAGATTTTGCCCTCTTTTTCAAATAATCAACCAAAGACGAGAATGTAAATGCGGAAATAAAACAACACTCGTCGATTTAAAGAGGTTCAACCCACCTAGGGCCTAATCCTCTACCACCCCAGTATCTCCGGGATGGATTTCAAAAAGAAAGAAAAGATTTTATTAATTTACCAAAAATTAATACAACACCTGAGGATTACCACAACCCTCCTTCACCACTTTGAGGATTACCACAATCCTCGTACACCACCTCGAGGATTACCACAACCCTCTTACAACACCTCGAGGATTACCACAACCCTCTTACAACACCTTTGAAGATTACCACAACCTTCAAATACCTATCACCTGACCACCCAAGTGTATTCTTACCACAAGAATACTCACAAGGATGTCTTGTGTTGAATGATGACCAAAATCAAGATTACAACTCAATAAAGATTGATACAATATGAGTGCAAGTGTAATCAAGAATTGAAAGCCTAGACCTCAAATTTGTGCAAGTGAAAGTGCTAAGGCTAATACAACAAGATATATGAAAGTGTTTGCTTTGTTTGCTCTTTGCTTGTATGGAGTGTTGTATGTTGTTGCTTGAATGAAGCCTCTATTTATAGGAGAGGTCTTGGCTTTGATTTCCGTGACATTGGCTCCTCCTTGGGGAGTGATTTCGCAAAAGAAACCATTTAAAATCATCAATATAGCTGTTAGAAATCAATCCCACAAAATAGGGAAAAGTCATCAAAAACGCAACGGATAGTTTTTGTCAAACATGGGGTTCGACCGGTCGCGAGAGATAAGATTGAAATTGAATTCTGCGAATTTTTACACAGGGGACCGGTCGAAGGGGGTGCGGCCGCCGCCTCACCGTGACCGGTTGTTGCCGACGCGTTTTTAAACAGAGAAGTCCGGAACAAAATCCAACTTGCAGTGCAGTCGCTTCACGGCCGACCGGCCGATTCGGTCGACCTGCCGGTCGCCCACCTGGTCGATAGGTTGCCCACCTGGTCGACCTGGTCGCCCCCGCCTTCTTTTTTCTTACGCCCCATTTTTGTTTCAAAACTCAACTCAGTACGGGTTGCCCTATAGGGGGCGGTCGAGCTCGAAACAAAAGTGTTGTCCAATTTTAAATCGAATATTAACTTCAAGAAATACTCCAAAAATAGTAAAAACATTTTAGATCGATCGGAAGTGTTGGGACAACATTTAGGGACATTGTTTTGGTATAAAAACTCATTTGAACAAAATCATCAAAATCATGATAAAAACATTTATCTAACAGGGCCTTTGTAGCATTTCCATCAACCTGGCCCACATCGACTTGTACAGAGGCAACCGAACCGGTGGATGAGCCAGCACAAAGACAAACACGTGAATGGGCGGGGACGTTAGAGAAGTCATTTGCATGGTGAGATCTTGGGCTTGTGCGGGGAATCGAAAATGAGGTAGAAGAAAAAGCTTTGACTGATTTAATTGGCAAAGTGGCCCATTGGAGTCTTGGATCAGAGGACCAACATGTTGAGGTGGATCTTGGTGCAAATGAGCGGTAGGCAGAGAAGATCTCCGGGCTGTTTCGAAATGGGTTTGGTTAATTAAATTGTCATGATCTAATTGGGCCCCAGCAATATTAGAATCATGATCCATGGCCAAATAAAAATCATGACCCATTTCCAACTTGAAACCTGGGCCCATTTTGGAATTATTAATCTGGCCCATTTTGGTGATTTGGGTTGCCTTATTCAAATGTGGCGAGAAAGAACCGGGGCCCAAAATACGAGACGTCGCTGCCACTGCACAAGAATTGGAGAGATTGTTTGGGCCAACATCATGTATATGGCCCAAATTAAAAATCTGCGTAGAATCTCCCATTGATTGTGCATGGATACATGTTGATTGGGCCCCATTAGCATGCAAATTCCCAACTCCATTTAGCCCATTAAATCCTTCCAAGAAAGTGACAGGTTTCGAGAGATCAGGTAAAGTGCCACAATTATCATCCTTATTCTCACCTTTTTCCATATCCCCACTAAGCATGTTGTCTCCCGCTAATTCACCCCTACATCTTATCTGCGAAGAAGACACGATTTGTCCACTATAAGCCACTTTATCAAGATTCCTTTGGGGACCACCATTGATAGTGTCCAAATTTGAGGCGTGATTCATTGTCAGATTAAAAGAATGTGGACCCAAAGGACAATGTTTAGTGGGGCTCAAAGCCTCATCAGTGCTATCTATGGAAGGGATATTTTTTCCATATTCAATAAAGCCATCCATATCTTGTCTGGACGCATTCTCAACTGCCAGATTGTCCTTTTTTTTAGCAATATTTCTTTTATTGAGATTTAAATCTTTGAGACCAGCCTCCATGCTTGGTTTATGGCCCATATTGTTTGGAATATTACCACTTTCCATATTAATAATCTGCATGCCTTCTGAAATATTCGCAAGTGCCACGTAGCTAGGCAGATCTTTTTCCAAAGGGTCAATCTGATCGTCCAAAAGTAAACCATTGACCTTATCCGGACCCTCGAGTGATTGAGATAGAGTATCCAATGGATCAAAACCCTCATTTTCTAAAACAAAAACGATTGTTACCAGCCCGCCCGGAATTGAGTGACTCTCTACAAAATAGGTATGTGTTGAATTTTTAGCCAACTTCAAAAATTCTTTAGAGACCAATCCCGTTTCTCTTGGCCCTTTCTTATTAACCTTTGACCATCCTTGGTTTTTATCAACTCCTAGATTAATACCACGAGTAATGTTAGGGTTTTCAACCTTAAAAGTCTTAGAAATATCCGTTGTACCCCTAAACTTCTGAATATTGCCACTTGACCCCTTCAACTTTTGACCTTCGTGACCTTTGAAATCTGCTATGGGCGGCGGCCGCCTATTAGGTGGTGGCGGTCGGTTTTTATTTCCGTTCATGTAACATCCCTCAAAAGAATGTCCAATGTGCTTGCAATAAGTACAATAATTCGGAGTCCATTCATAAATTATCTTTTGAACGTGTGTAGTATCATCAAACTCAAGAATAATCTCTTCAATTCTATCTTTCAATAAATCCAATTCCACACAAACCCTAGCCAGAGATAGACGAGCTCGAGTTGCTGTCAGGGAGTCCACTTGAAGAGGTGTGCCAATAATTTTGCTGATAGCAAATAGAGCATTATGGTCGAAAAAATGTATAGGCAAACCCGAAAGACGAACCCAAATCGGCGCAAGAGGGGCTTCCAATCTCGGATAAACGAAGGCCCACTTGAACACACGACGGGGTCCCCCAACGACCATAGAGTACCCATCCATAATTTATTAAAGTCCTCCTCAAGTTGTAGTTTGATGATAATATGTGAAGGATTTGCAAAGCTCCAAGAGAATGGCCCCTTCAAATTCAACGCAGATAAGCTGGAATCAATTCCTTTGGGGTGAGGAATCGCAAAGGAGAACTTTCCAATCAAGGTGAGTTTCCAAGCCGCTGCAAGACGATCATTCTCCGAGGAAGAAAAGCCAAGAATCTGCTTGCCCTCTCTTTCCTTGTGGGTGCCAACTGGAACGACTCTCTTGGGATCAAATGGAAGGTTAGAACGATTAGAACTTGAAGCAGTCACGTTCGCATATGATCCAGACTTTGGATTTTGATTTTCCGGTGGACAAAGAACGGAGTCCGCCATGAAAGAAGGTGAAAAAAAAACAAAAAAACCTGAAAACAGCAGAAAAAGGCAAGAAAAGAGAAACAATTGAGATGATGAAAAACCAAAAATAACGAATAAAACGAGCAAGAAAAGAAAAATCAAAATCTAAAACTCCCTCAGAATGATAAAATCCTTGAACAATCCGAGCGAAATCGGCCCAAACGCGAAGAACAGTGCATGTGTGTGTGAAAAAAGTGTGTGCTAGTGTGTGAGAGAGGGCAGAACATTTTCCAGACTTCCATTTAAGAAAGGGGATTTAACATCCATTTGGTAAAGTTTGAAATTTTTAAAACAAGAATAGGCAAGTAAAATACGAATAGCTTCTAAATGTGCTACGGGTGCAAAAGTTTCATCATAGTCAATACCTTCTTCTTGACAATACCCTTGAGCTACTAACCTTGCCTTATTTCGAACAATGTTGCCTTGATCATCAAGTTTGTTCCGGAATACCCATTTTGTACCAATAATAGTTTGAGATGGAGGACAAGGTACTAATTCCCATACATCATTTCTTTCAAATTGATTCAACTCCTCTTGCATTTCTAAGAACCAATCCTCATCCTCAATAGCCTCCTTAGCATTTTTAGACTCCTTTTGAGAAATAAGAGCTTTCTCGGCAAATTTTCTCCGGGTAATCACTTTGTCAAGGGGATCACCAATAATAAGATCTTTTGGGTGATCTCCCTTAAATTTTAATGCAACGGGAAGATCCGAAGTATCACCTCTATCTTCTTGAGGAACATTTGAAGTGGACGATTGATCATTTGATGTAGACGGTTGATCATGAACTTGAACAACTGGTTCAATAATATCCTCTTCATCACTTTCATCATTGGGTATTCTTTCAACACCCGAAGCTTCATTGAATTTGACATGGATGGATTCTTCAACAACCCCACTAGTCTTATTGTAAACCCGATATGCTTTGCTTTTTGTTGAATATCCCATAAATATCCTTTCATCCGCCTTAGGATCAAGTTTGTCCAATTGATCCTTGGTATTCAAAATAAAGCATTTACAACCAAATATCTTGAAATAACTAATATTTGGAGTTCTACCTTTCCAAAGCTCATATGGAGTTTTATTCATTTTAGGATGAATATAAACTCGATTAATAACATAGCAAGCGGTACTTACGGCTTCGGCCCAAAAATATTTTGGAAGTGAAAATTCATTGAGCATGGACCTCATCTCTTGTAGTGTCCGATTTTTCCTTTCGGCTACTCCATTTTGTTGAGGTGTCCTTGGAGCCGAAAAATTATGAGCATATCCCTTAGTTTCGCAAAAGACTCTGAATTCACCATCAAATTTTCCACCTCGATCGCTTCGAATAGACTTAATAGTATCTTCCTTTTCATTCTCAATAAGTCTACACAACTTAACAAACTCATTAACGACATCGCTTTTATTGGTAAGAAAAAGAGCCCAAGTATATCTAGAAAAATCATCGACAATAACGAAAGTGTAATATTTTCCACTTAGACTAGCCGTACCAATATCCCCATACAAATCAAGGTGAAGAATTTGTAGGGGTTTGGCTGTGGAAATTTCATTTTTGGGCTTAAAACTACTCTTAACTAATTTGTTCTTTTGACAAGTGTCACATAAGCCAAGATTTTCAAAATTCAATTTGGGTAGTCCTTTTACATGTTGGTTTTTGTAAATATTTTTCAAATTCTTATATCCAACATGTCCAAGTCGCCTATACCATAAACTAGTTAAATCATTATTAGCGACTAAACAAGAAACATTTTGACTATCCAAATCACTTGTACAAATTTTGTAAAGATTGCATTTTCTATTTGCTTCACAAATAATTTCACCATTTTTAAGAATAAGACATTTTTCTTTATTGAAAGAAACATCATAATTTGAATCACAAAGTTGGCTAACACTTATCAAATTAAACTTAAGCCCTTCTACTAAAAGAACATTACTAAGAGAGAAAGAAGAGTTACCAATTTCTCCATTTCCAAGAATTATTCCTTTGCCATTGCCGGACATGACCATACCCTCTTCTTGGAGTTTGATGTTGGTAAAAAGTTCTCTCCTCCCGGTCATATGGCATGAACATCCGCTGTCCACGAGCCATTTTGAATCTTCCATTGTTGTTATAGCCCCTATTACCTACAAAAGAATTTCTTTTAGGTACCCTATAATTTTGGGGTCCATGGGGGTTAGTCTTGAGACCTTTGGGTCTCCAAACATGTCTAGAGCTATTTCTCAATTTGTAATTATTAGCATAATGTCCAACTTTGCCACAATAAAAACAAGTAGGAGTATTAGAACTACTAGCACGTACAAAAGTCGAACCTTGGTTATTTTTCTTAAAAACACTTTGAAATGGCTTATAACCAAGACCCAATTTGGAATGCTCACCTCTTTGTGCATCTAAAATTTTTGTGACTTTATCCGTGCTTATGTTGAAACGATGCACATCATTTTTCAAACATTCAATATCTTTTGTGAGCAATTCCTTTTCGGTTTCAAGAGAGTGAACTCTAGTAAGAGTAAGTGTATGAGCTTTGTCTAGAGATTCATAAGAGGTAAATAATTTTTCTTTTTCAACCTTAAGCTCCTTATGCTCCTTTTTCAAATTTTTGTATTTAACAATTAAATTTTGAAACTCAATTTGCAATTCATCAAAATCACATTGCAAATCACCAACTATGGAGAAGGTAGAAGAATTAGAGCGTACCTCATTATTTTCATCGTCTATGGCCATAAGACCATGTTCGGTCTCTCCTTCCTCGTCGGTTGTTTCGAGTAGTTCATCCCACGTTTTGACCTCTGCATTTAGAGCCTTCTTTTTCGTGAAAGGCTTCTTTTTCTTTTGTTCCTCTTCATCGAGTTTTGGGCAATCGGCAATGAAGTACCCGGGTTTTCCGCATTTAAAGCAAGCATTATCTCTTGGTTTTCTTGCTTTATTTTTATTCACAAATTTTGCAAATTTTCGAACAAGTGCGGTCGTCTCCTCATCATCATCATCATTATCATAGTATGCATTATTAGAAGAAGAAGCAAGACCTTTAGGAATAATTTGCATACCCGATTGATTTATGGATGGTTTGGAATTTTTCCTCTCCTTGAGATAAACTTCATAGATGAGGAGGTTTCCAATAAGCTCGTCAAACTTGAGTGTCTCAAGATTTTGTGCCTCCATGATTGCCGTCACTTTTTCGGACCATGAGCCGGGAAGAGCATTCAATACCTTAGTCACCTTGTCTTCTTTGGAGATGACTTTACCGAGGGCCACAAGAGGATTGACAATATTGTCAAGCCTTTCCACCATCTTGGAGATGCTTTCACCATCATGCATGTTAAAGTTTTCAAAGTCTTTAACAAGAATGGTCTTTCTTGCTTGCTTGACCTTCTTAGTCCCTTCATAAATTGTCTCCAATTTTTCCCAAACCTCATGTGCTGGCCTTATGTCTCTTATGCGATTATACTCGGCGGCGGTAAGAGAACAATGCAAAATATTTAAGGCCTTACCGTTTAGAGAGAAAGCCTTTTTGTCGTTTTCATCGAACTCCTTGAAAGGTTTAGGAGCCGAGGTGCCATCCTCTGATTTCTTGGTTGGTTGATCAACTCCTTCAATGACCACATTCCAAATGTCGAACCCGTACCCTTGTAGGAAACACTCCATACAGTCTTTCCAAAATGCGTAGTTGTTGGCGTCGAATAGTGGTGGCTTGTTGGTGGAGGCGCCGGTGGTGAGATAAGCATCATTTGTAGCCATGGATCTTTCCTCTTTACTCGGAACGAGCTAGCCAAAGAGTTTAGCTTTGATACCACTTGTTAGTCCAAGTGGCTACGATAATCTAGAGTGGGGTGAATAGTTATCTCAGTTTTTCAGATTTTGCCCTCTTTTTCGAAAAACTCAAGCAAAGACAAAATGCTAAGTGTGGAATTTAAACAACACACTTCGATTTATAGAGGTTCAACCCACCTAGGGCCTAATCCTCTACCACCCCAGTATCTCCGGGATGGATTTCAAAAAGAAAAAAAGATTTTATTAATTTACCAAAAATTAATACAAAACCTTGAGGATTACCACAACCCTCTAACAACACCTTGAGGATTACCACAACCCTCTTACAATACCTTTGAAGAGTACCACACTCTTCAAACACATCATCCAAGTGTATTCTTACCACAAGAATACTCACAAGGATGTCTTGTGTTGAATGATGACCAAAATCAAGATTACAACTCAATAATGATTGATACAATATGAGTACAAGTGTAATCAAGAATTGAAAGCCTAGACCTCAAATTTGTGCAAGTGAAAGTGCTTAGGCTAATACAACAAGATATATGAAAGTGTTTGCTTGTTTGCTCTTTGCTTGTGTAGAGTGTTGTGTCTTGTTGCTTGAATGAAGTCTCTATTTATAGGAGAGGTCTTGGCTTTGATTTCAGGACATAGGCTCCTCCTTGGGGAGTGATTTGCTGCAAAAGAAACCATTTAAAATCATCAATATAATGTAGAAATCAATCCCACAAAATAGGGAAAAGTCATCTAGAAAATGCAACGGATAGTTTCTTTGATAAAACATGGGAGGGTGCGACCGGTCGCAAGAGATAAGTTTCAAATTGGTTTTCTGCGAAATTTTACGGGGAGGACCGGTCGGAGGGGGTGCAACCGGTCGCCCTTGATGTTGACCGGTTGGGGTTGATAAAAATACGAAACAGAGAAGACGGAACCAAAAGAGGGGCTCCCAGGTACCGGTCACCCAGGGGTCGACCGATCGCCCTCACCGGTCAACCACCTGGTCGACCGGTCACCCTCCCTCAATTTTTCTACGTCCCTTTTCTGTTTCAAAACTCAATTCAGTACGGGTTGCACTATGGCGACCAGGTCGAGCCTCGAAACAAATGTGTTATCCGATTTTTATCGAAAATAAACTCCAAAAAATACTCCGAAAAATAGTAAAAACATTTTAAGTCGATCAGAAGTATTCAGACAACATTCAGGGACATTGTTTTGGTTTAAAAACTCATTTGAACAAAATCGAACAAAATCATCAAAATAATGATAAAACATTTATCTAACAAACTCCCCCTTTTTGATGATTACAAACCAAAACAATTTTCTCGAGGACTATTTTGAAAACAAATAAATTTTCCGGTTTTACGAGTGAACTATCCGTTAAAAACATTCCATACAAAGCTCCCCCTATCTATGAGCATATCAACAAGAGATATTGCATAAGCTAGAAGCACAAGCTATAACAAGCTTATATAAGTTGCATATAAACATCATAAGCTAAAAAGCTCCCCCTGTCACAATACTTATAATCTTTTGCAATTGAGTCCATAATACAAGCCATGGACTAGGTTTACTTGGCTTTAGGAAGCCATAACTTAGCTTTTATTGCGAGCTTCTATTAGCTTCTTTTAGCTAACGAGCCAATTTCCCATTTCTCCCCCTTTGGAATCATCAAAAAGAATGTTTAGGAAGATAAAAACATCATACAATTATATCAAAGTGCGCCAAGGAAACGGTTTATCAACCATTGAACAATCATGAAGAGTTCATTCGCTCGTTTTATTTGCCAAAACATGATCTCAATAAGTATTTAAGACTTTTGGAAGCAAGAGAATCATTTAGAAGTTGAAATGTTCATTGTGACATTTCATCGAACACCTTGTGGGCGTAAAAATGAAAAGAAGTTGTATAGAGCCCTTGTAAATGAATCAACCGACTGAAAGAACTGGACAACCGACTTCCGAATCTCAGAATCCTGTGTGATTCTCACCCCATCATCACCAAACGAGTGGATCCTTGCGCGACACCTATTCTGCTTAACAACCCCATGAAAAAACTTAGTGTTGTGCTCCCCCTCAACTGCCCACTTAACTGCAGATTTCTGGCGCCAATAATCCTCCTCCATTTTCAAACGTAGCTCATACTCGGCCACACATCGATGTAGCTCAGCCCGATGAGTCGGAGAAGGATCACTATGGTACACTACATGAGCCACTGAAACTGCATCATCTGCCAGTCTAACCCGATCAAAAATATTACCAAAAGTCTGGTATTTCCAATTCTTAAGTCTGCGCTTGACCCTGTTCATTTTGTGTTGCAAGTTCCTCATCCCAAAACAACCAGTGGTAGGCCCCCATGCTTCTTTGACTACCTGCAAAAAAGTATGGTGACGTATCCACATATGCTGAAAATGAAAAGAAAAACGAGGCACATGCGGTAAAAACTGACAGGATATGAGTAAGGAGCATGATCAGAGCGAACACGAGATAAATGCGTAACAACTAAAGAAGTAAACACATCGGCCCAATGTTCATTATACAAAGCCCTCTCAAGTCTCTTCTGAAGACCACCCCTTGCCCAAGTAAAGATAGACCCCTCACACCCCGCATCAAATAGCTCACAATCCGCAATCATATACGCAAAATCTAACATCTCATCGACTATCGTGAGTAAACACCCACCCTCTCGTGATCATGTAAAAAAATATTAAAGTCACCACTAACAAGCCAGGGTAACCCATCCATACTAATCGCAATCTCAAGCAAGATGTCCCACAAAAAATATCTAGCAACTCTATCACATTTAGCATACACAAAAGTCAAATAAATAGGCTAGGCAATAAAATCGACGTCAACCTACAATGCAACAATTGTGTATGATTAACAAGAATGTCAAAATGCAAATGAGTAGCAGACATAATCCAAAGCCAAATCTGCGACAATAGAAACTAAACTCTGGAGAGGTCATAGCGCAACAAGAGGCAATTTATAACGAGTAATTAACGCATGCAAATGACGCTGACTACTCACATTAGCAATACCTCGCACATTCCACGTTAAAAATTTAATCGACATAATTAACTAGAAGAATGAGAAGAGGATTTAGAAACACCTGATCGATTCCGCGTGCATGGTGCATCACCTTTCGAGAGAAGTGTATGACCAACCTTGCTGGACTTCAAATTTTTCTTTGGTGTCTTTGAAAGCTTTTCGACCCCAATTTTTTTTGATGTCACTGTTTCACCCACAATTGCAATTGGTTTTTGCAATTTTTCCTTCTCTAAAATCTGAACCGACGACCCATCAGCAATATTATTTTGTAAATTTGGGTCACAAATATTTTGTCCATTCTTTACTTGATCAGAGCCATGCAAACCAACTGGGGCCAAATCATCTGACAGATTGAGACAAGCAAATTGGGCCTCATTAACATTTCCATCCACTTGACCCGCATCAACTTGTTGAGGAACAAAAAGCTGACGAGTTGATGGATTGGGCTCCAACAACAAACTCATTAGAATGGGCTAGGATATTAGAGTAATTGGAGCAAGTGGCTGGGTTAATATCTTTGCCTTGGACAAAGTTCGAAAATCTCTCTCTACTATTTATCTCCTCCCAGTCTCTAAAAAAACCCCAAACCTTATAATCCCCTACCTTTTCCCTCCCCCAGCCGCCCACCCCTCCCCCTCTTGTTTTTTTTTCTTCTCCAGTAAGTATAGAAACCATGAGGGTGTCCATGTTTGCCAGTTTTGGCTGTTAATGCCATGAAGGCCGGCGATGGCCGAAATTTTTGGGTCGCTGGGCAAAATCCTCCGTACAACATTTTTCTTCTTTGTTTTTAGATCCGAGCATTGGGATCTTTTTTGTGGTGGCGAGCCAATTGGGAGATGGTGGCAGATTTGCGGGAGCGGTGGTGTCGGGATGTGGCTGTGGATTTGGGGGAGGGAGATATCCTTTGTTTATTTGTTTGTTAGGTGTAGTTTTGTTTCTTTGTTTTTTATTTTGTTGTTTAGTTGTAGTTTTTTTATTTTGTTTTTGTATTTTCATTTTCTGGTTGATTTGCAAAACTCGTAGACGGATCAGATTTATCTGTTCTGTAGTATGTAGTGGTTGCTCGTGCTTAATTTTAGTTCTTTAGTGTTTTACAGTTTCCATTAAGGAGTGTTGAAGTCTCCCAGCGTGGGAGTGCTCTTAGTTTTGGGGTTGAAGTTTTATGATTGTGGAGTAGATCCGAATTGGTCTTGCCAATTCCCTGCTTGGCTTATTTAGTCAAGTCGGCACTTAGCCCGTTGGCTACGTTTGTAGTTGTAATTCCGGTTTTGAGTTGTTCTAATATAAAACTATTGTATTAAAAAAAAAGACAGTTCGAAAATGAAGTAGAGGAACACACTTGGGCCTGGTCCAATTCACATAATGGGCTATTGACTGCAATAATAGTCACTCGGGCTAAATCAATATGGGCTTGACCAATCAAATTAACATTATCTAATTGGGCCTCTGCATCATTAATCTCTAAATGAGTAGCCTGACCATTAAATGGGTTGTTTGAATTTGAGTGGACAATTTCCACCATTTCCAAATTAAAATTGTGGCCCACATTTGAATTAAGTAATGGTTGACCCAAAATGCAATCATTATTTGCAACCAAATCCTTGCCAAATTCATGCAACTCACGTGAATAAGGTAACTGCACAAGACTCCTATTTTCATGCAACTGAATTGAATTGCAAGATGCCCTATTTTCCCCATAACTAGACGCCTGTTTTGAAATTTTAGGAGATAAAATCTCACCTTCCTCCATCAAAGCATTCTCATCCAAATCATTCCCAGATTTTTTATTGGTTTCCAAAAACGCGTCCAGGTGCACTGAATTTGCATCTAAAATATCTCCATTATTTCATCCAATTAAGGAATCCTTATTTTCAAGCAACTCAAGTGATTTGCAAGCTGCACCATTTTTCCAAAATTCAGGCGTCTGTTTTGAGTTTTTAGGAGATAAAGTCTCACCTTCTTCCATCAAAGCATCCTTATTCAAATCATTCCCAGATTTAGTATTGGTATCCGAAAAAGCGTCCAGGTTATCCTCAATTGGGTCGGTCATAGTATTAGAAAAAGACTCAATTATCAAATTATCCTCCTTAGTGGCCTGAGCATGATCCCTTTTCAAATTCAATAATGGTGGACCCAAGAGACAATCCTTAGTGGCACTCAAAGTTTTATCAAATCCATGCGAATCACACAAATTAAGACCATGCGTATGTTTTCCAACCTCAATGGCCGACAATGTTGGAATTGAATGAGTGGGACACTTAGGTAATCCATTAACTTTTGAAGGAATAATTTCTCCATTTTCAAAGCCGTTCAAATCGTTCGCACTCTCAATAGCCAAATTGTCCTTTTTTTTAGAATTTAAAATAGAGATAAATATACTTACCCATCCGAACTATACTGATTTTTACACTTTACCCTCCAAACTTTAATTCGTGACACTTTGCCCCCTGAACTATGAAAATCGTTACACTGTACCCTATATGGACAATTTTGCCCCTAGATTTTATCCTTTTAAAACAATAGTTCAAGTTATCCCTTTAAACTCTATTTTGTGGCAATCTACTACATAATAATAAATTTATTGCATTAATCATTAAACATGAAAATTTTACTCCATAAGCAATTTGTTTTTCGGATTTTCCAAGAAACGAGAATTCTTATTTTCTGTCACATGTTTTGTTCGTGGCATTGTTACACCTACTTAGATACAGTCTCTATTCAGAGGTTTTAAATGGATCATATCAGGTTTCCATCCTATAAACACAACAGGACATACTTTAATCAAAATTCTTATTTCAAGTATAAATCCGTATACAAATTAGGTCTATAGACTGAAAATGAACATAGTCCATTACGACCATATCAGGCCCAACATGCTTCCGTAAAATTAATAAATCCCTTAAAATTCATACCTTCTTTGACCGAAACAGCACCCGGTTAAATGGTTCGCAACACCACCAGTCGGAAAATTACTGCCCCCAGATCGTTTGACAAACAACTCCTCACTGTTCAACCTCACCCTCAGGGAAGATGATCTGCAAGTTATCCGATTCCTTCGTAAACTGTTCAAAGATAGCCTTGGTTCGTTTCCTACTCCAGGCGTATAAGTAATTCTTAAACGGGATAAATTAATAGTACATTATGAACACATGTTGAAGCAGAAAGCCTCTTTTTATTAAGAACTTATAGAAATATTTATTACATTAGTAATCTCCTTTTGGGAGGAGAATACTGGTTTAGCCTCTCATAGCTGAGGCTTTCACTCGTAAATACATAAAACTTAAAACTAAAACACTCAAAATATTACAATTTTTTCACTCAGATTTTATTGTAAGAAAACTAAGGAAAATGTTCGATGTCCTCAGCTTCCTTCAAATCATGCATTTTATAGAGGTAAGTTCGGACTTCAAAGGCGGACTTCAAATCTTGCTGATATCTATGATGTCACTGCTTACGTCAATCCACATTATTGCCTTGCCAACTGTTTTTCTTTTTCTTCCGTGTGACTCAACCCATGTGAGGTTTGTCGGGGAATCTTTTAAAAATTTGGTTTGCGTGGTCCCCGAGGATAACGCGTCTTGTGAGCTGGACCCTTATCTTTTCCAGCTGCATGATCTTGTCAGTCGGGTTTGGGTCGGAATCTTTTCCCAAACTCGGGTTCCTTCTGTTCGGGGCATGCCTGACAGATCCGGTCGATCCAAGGGCCAACATGTGCCATGTTACAGAATTTTCGTTAAGTTTCTTTGCTCGCTGGAATCTTGTTCTCCGCAGAGAATTCTTCTCTTTGTCTCGAAAAGCTCCTCTGCGAATCTGTTGTTGATCCAGTCATTGAATTCATAGGAAAAATCCATTTCTTGAATTCGGAAAAACTTAAACGGATATTTGACTTTGTCCATTTCTGTTAGACAAACCCAAAGACCCCATGCTCGTCGTAGAAGCTTTATCTTGTAAATTGCTCCTACTAACACTCGGCACTTCTTCTTAGGTGAAGCCGCTTGATATATTTTAAAGCATTTCCATCCTATTTTCTTCTTAGCTTGATGAAATGAAAAGTTTCATTAAAGCCTTTTTCTTCGGTTCAGGAGCTACACTAATAAAATACAGTTCAAAATATCTCCTCCGGCCAAGTGTGGATTATTCGCCTGTGTCTCGTAAATCGCTTCCCCAATCCATTTCGGTAATTTTGAAATTTCGGGAATTTCGTGACACGGTATATATTGAAGCTAAAGCTCCAAACGTATACCATTCATGTACTTCATTTGGATGACTTCCTGGTTTCATCCAAACTCGGGATACTTGCCGAGATATCAACCATTGTTTTCTCGGGTTAATACATTGTCTTGTAACTAGTTTCTCCCATTCTTTGATATACTGTATAGGAGAAATCTTAATCTCGTCAGTTTGAACCTTAGATTTGCCATGCTGTGGCCTAAGATTCAAATCTCCCTCTTTATCCTGAGGTCTTTGGGTTGACTTGAAGACTCGGCTTGTGACACGGAGCTTCAACATTCGATTCTGATTTGTACACCTCGGGGATGCATCACCCGCAACACTTGTGATTATGGTACTTGAGTCCATAACCTCCGGTTAGAGCCCTGTTCTCCCCCCTTTTTGCACCGTAGGAGATGTGGCCTGGAAGAGAGGCCTTTGCGATCTTAAGAACAATTGTCCTTGAGCAAACCGGGCATGCTCGTATTTGACTAGAAACATATTTAAGTCTCGCTGTTGAAGTCGCCCAACAAACTTCGCATTGAGACATAACGCCCCAAAATCTCGTTCTAGACTCTCTAGGTTTCCCGGATGTCTTACTCGTTTAAGGACCTCGCCAAAGAACGCGTCCTTCCATCTCGTGTCAAAAAAATCTGCAAGAATATTTTCATGAGATTTTATAATGACAATATCATAATCATAATATTGACATTTAGCTTGCCATCTATGTAATCGAGCCTTTTTCGGTTTTGATTCAATTTTGTTTTTTTTGAAAAGCCTTGACACTTGAATTATCAATTTTTAAAGTAAACTTTTTAGCCAATAAAAATAGAGGCCATTTTTTAAAAACCTTTCTTACTGCAAAGAATTCTTTCTCATTAATATGCCACCGAGTTGCTTCACTCGGTGTGAATAAACTGTTGCAATATCTGCATGACACTTGAATTATCAATTTTTAAAGTAAACTTTTTAGCCAATAAAAATAGAGGCCATTTTTTAAAAACCTTTCTTACTGCAAAGAATTCTTTCTCATTAATATGCCACCGAGTTGCTTCACTCGGTGTGAATAAACTGTTGCAATATCTGCATGACATTTCTTCATTTGGTGTGACTTTCGTAAGAACTGCTGCCCACCAATCATCACTGGCATCTGTGTAAAGAACCAGTTCGTCCTCGTCTTGGGGAATCGCAAGCTTTGAAAGCTTTTTACAAACTTCTTTAAGTTTCTTAATTCCTTCTTGATGTTCATCTTCCCATTTGAATACTGCATCTTTTTTAAGCAATGGGCTAAACACCTTCCTGTAATATGTCAGATTGTTAATGAACATCCCAACAAAATTAACAACTCCAAGAAAACTCTGAAGCTGCTTCTTGTCTTTGAGTGTATCTGGAAATCCCTGTATCTTTTCCACAATATGATTTTGTAGAATAATTCCAGATTCATCGATTTCAATTCCGAGGAATTCAATCTGTCTTGTTGTGATCACCACCTTCTTCTCCGAAAGTACTAATCTTTCTTTGTGACAAACATCTAAAAATATCTCCAAATGTTTGAGATGCTCCTTCATGTTTTTTGATGCGATGAGAATGTCATCAATATATACGAAGATGAAACTGAAATAATCTTTGAAGAGATTATCCATCTTTCTTTGATATATTTGGGGTGCGTTAGCCAATCCCATAGGCATCACGTTCCAAATATAGTGTCCCTGTGGTGTAGAGAAAGCAATAAACTTCTTACTTTCTTCCTCCATCTTAATCTGGTAGAATCCAGACTTGCAATCAAACTTTGAGAAGATCTTGGCACCTTTGATGCAATTAACCAGATGTTCACTGCTTGGGATATAGTATCCGTCGAACTCCAAAATGTTATTAATCCCTTTGTAATTAATAACAAGTCTTGGCTTTCCTCTTTTGATTTCTCCATGGTTTCTGACTAAGAATACCAGACTACTTTATGGGGAAAATCCTGGTGAAATTAACTTAAGGTCAAGATGTTCCTTAAGTATCTTCTGCATATCCTCACAATCCTCCTGGTTCATAAGGATTGGTTTGAATCTCACAAACTCGTACTCCTTTCCTGGCTTAACCTTTAAGGATGCTTTGAGCTCGTTCTTGTCCCACCATGCCAAAGGATCTTCATTATAATTCCTTTGGATCTTCTTCTTGACATCCTCAAGTGATATTTGTTCCTCAATGGTCACGTCACTCTGTGGATTCTCCATTAGACCTATCCATAATTCTGAAATGGCTTCTAGAGTAACTCGTTCTTCTCCTTGTACTCTAAATGAATACAAGTTATTATCCCATATCTTCTTATCCTTCGGCTTCCGAATTGTCTATAGGATAATAACGCTTCACCAAATTTTCTTCGATCCACCATTTTTGGATTACGAAGTTTGGCTTCATCACCACGCTTGCTGCGAAAATTAATAGGCATTTTTCTGTAAAAGGCTTCCCGCAGTCTCTGAACAATAATCTTATGATCACATAATGTTGTAAAAAAAAGTCTTCTTGTCTCATTTTCCTGTGTAAATCACTTGAATGTTTGTAGGAAATTATTTCCGAGCAAAACATCTGCACCTGTATCATGGAAATAGATTGGTGGCGTCTTCACTTTGTACCATGGGGTACCGTGCGCCTCCGATCATGATTTCTCGCTTGTTTAATTCCTTATTAAGGATAAGAATCCTTTTAGAGAAATCTCTTTCTGCAATAGATGGTAAATCTTCTCCAATTTCTTTAGGAAAAACATCCGGCTTTGCGAGTACATATTCCTAAGCACTGAATCAATATAGGCGGCGAAATACTCGGCTTTGTATTGACATATAACATTCCAATAGAAATATATATGGAGAATGGACTAGTGGTCATTTGATTCTGTATCTTTTATTAGCCACTGTGAACTCCATTCCGTCTTGTAATCTTTCCCAAGGTTTATGATCCTCAATAAATTGAATTCCCAGTATTAATTGTTCCGAGATTTTTCCTGCAACTCCTGTGATAGTCAGCTCAATTTCATCTATCTTCAGGCTTCCTTGATACCGTCCAACTATTGGTTGTTGGAGATAATATAGAACATCACAAGGAAAAATATTATTCTTTTGAGTGATGTCGAATATTACTTCAACTTCTCGCCATCATTCTGGACATTTCAGCTCTCATGCTGTTTTGAAAACATCTGGGATACGCTGAACTGTACTTGGTCTCCTTTCTTCCCAATGGCTGCTACTCGTCATTCTGTCCTGTTGGAAAGACATCCTCCTTGGCCCAACTCTAAGACTTCGGTTTTTGTTGAAGACTGGTTGATCTTGTATTTTCATATCGATCTCCTTGATAGTTGGAGACTCAATAATCTATGGTAAAACCACCCTGGCAAAGTCCTCGAAAATCCTTGGGACTTCAATAAATTCCTTTCTCAAGAATACTTCTGAATGATGTGTATTCGAGAGAGCATATGATATCTTGTATGTGATCGAGTAGGGTCTATTCCCTTCTTTCATCAAATCATCCCTTTTGAAATCTTAATGAAACTGGTCCCCCTGATGAATTTTGCTGTGTAATCTCTTTTCTGTTTTAACGCGCGACCGTGCCTATGGTTTAATGACAAAATTTCGACCGTTTGACAGCAGACAACATTTCCTTAAATCATGGAGTTGATTTCTAACAGCTCTTTTCTTCAATTGTCTTGCAATTTTTTACAGAATTCTTGTTGTAATTTGCCTAGCTTATCACTTTCACATCTTTGAGGTCTAGGCTATTCTTGATTACACTTGCACTCAATTGTATATTTCATTATCGAGTTGTTATCTTGAATTTTTGGGTTATCATTCAACACAAGATATCCTTGTGAGTGTTCTTGTGGTAAGAACACACTTGGGTGATCTAGGTGTTAGGTGTAAGAAGATTGTGGTAATCTTCTTGTTGAGGTGTTGAAGAATTTGGTATTCTTCAAGATTGAAGATTGTGGTAATCTTCACAAGGTGCCGTTGAAGATTGTGGTAATATTCAAGAGAGATTGTTCACCCCCTAGGTGGGTTGAACCTCTATAAATCGACGTGTGTTGTTTACATTCCACACCTTTATTATTATCTTTGAGCATTTGGTTCGAAAAAGAGGGTTAAATCGAAAAGATGGAGATAATCTATTCACCCCCTCTCTAGATTATCGTACCCGCTTGGACTTACAACAACCCATAAATGCCACACATTGTCCTCCAAGGACTCCCAATACGCAACGATATCATCCAAATAAACCCCAACAAACCGATCCAAGTACTCATATAGCACATCATTCATCAAATTACAGAACGTAGCAGGGGCATTAGCCAAACTGAATGGCATTACAAGGAATTCAAATGAACCATACGTTGTAACATAAGTCGTCTTGGCCTCATCCCCAGGAGCAATCTGCACCTACCAGTATCCCCACCTCAAATTGATTTTTGTGTAGTACCGTGCCCACGATAGCTTGTCAAACAGATCCAAGTCATTCGGAAAAGGGTACTTATTTTTGATAGTAACCTTATTCAATGCCCTGTAATCCACGCACATCCTCAACGAACCGTCCTGCTTCTTCTGAAACAAAATCGGCGAACCATAAGGAGCCTTGGAAGGTTGGATCATCCCGCTTCCAACAACTCATCCAATCGCTTCCTCAACTCGGCCCAACTCGCAGAGCCATCCCTGAAGGAGCCTGGGCGAGGCCTAGCACTGGTTCCAACTCAATCTTATGATCAATTGCTCGTCTAGGAGGCAACTCCTTCGGCAGTTTTAGGGGCATAACGTCCGCGAACTCCGTCAGCAAATCAGCAATTGCATCCGGCACTTCCTGGTACAACCCTGCCTTGACCGACAACGGTGACACCAACCCCGATTTCTTGTCCGATTTCCTCGACCTCATAGACACATTCAACAAAGAAGGGATACCTTTCATCGAGAATCAACATCCCACTTAAGTGAGGCATCACCATCGTCTTTGCCGTAACGTAAAATCGATTCCTTTTAGGGTTTAGGGTTCGGGGTTAGGGTTTAGGATTTTTTTAAGCAAAATAACACCCAGGGGTGAGGGATTGAGGTGTGACCCTACCGTAGATCAAATAATCAACATATCATACAATGTCATGTCCGTCACGACGGGAGAAAATAAAAAAATAAAGAACCTATCACTACGACATCTAGAAAGACTATCATAATGAGATATCAAAAAAAATACAATGAGAACTAATGTTCTATCAAAATCTAAAGCTCGGATATCCTAGTTGGTCCATCCAAATGAGTGCTAGAAGATGGTGAGAAGTCGTGCCCTCATAAACCATATGACTACCAAGAGGCGAGCTCCCAACTCCGCAAGATGATCTGCTGGTCGATTCCCCTCTACGTGTATATGGAAAATCGAATATTGAAGATCCCTCAGCAGGTTCCGAATGCAAATTTGTGTGTGCTGAACCTACCAAGAGCTAAGGCAACCAGATGTGATCGTGGTGACCACCACCGCTGCATACAACTCAATCCAAATCTGCAAAGAAAAGCGTCGGGCAATGAAAGCGTTGGCATCATGCCGCAATCCCATCTCGGTGCTAGTAACTCGGCATGAAAGCTAGACACCACCTCGAAGGAACTATGAAATGCCAACATGAGTTTGCCCGAATGATCTCGAATCAATCCCCTCTCGCCAACTATAAATCTATCTCGATCAAAAGAACCATCCACGTTCACTTGATGACCGGGAGACCGAGGGGCTCGCCAAATCACCATCCTCGGCTGCGTGGAACTGTGGTGGAGCACTCCCCGCAAAAAACTAAGCGTAGGGTAGCATCGGACCAATCGGTAGGGCTCAAGTGCCTACGAAACAAGAATCCAGAGATACCGCTCCACCACGCCGGATAATATGAGATGCAAGAAAGGAAGGTGTCGATCTTGACACTATTCTTTTCCGTCCGGACAAACCATAAAATAAAGCAAGGAACCGGGTGAAACTCAAGTGCCTCGTGTGTGATCAGGTGTGCGATTCCTCCAAAATGTGAGGAACAATATCATATCGAGTGGTGTGTGGAAGTGTAGTGTGAAACCAAGGAACAAAGTGATTCCACACGGATCGAATGTAAGATCATTCATCAAAAAGAGGTGAGGGATAGATTCAACTTGAGGAGATGAATGTGTATTATGCAAGCAACAACAACAACGTGAAGCAAGAGAAGTGCCACAAGCACGAAGCTTGATATCCACGGGAGACGATTACGAAGGAGCGCGCCAAAGGAAAATAGAAATAGTAGGAATGAGAGCATCATTCCAAATGGCACCGCATGAAGGTTACGAGTAGTTCTACCCGGATAGAATTGATATCCTCGGACCCAACAGATCGGTACCTCGGATATATCCTCAATGAGACTCTCAAGAAGCCCACATCCGGAGACCAATACGATACAATATATCTCTATCCCACATACCATCGCAAATGAACCAATCAATCGTCATATGACCCAACGCTTGATCCAAACGATGATGCGCAAGTGGCCTCGTGCCCAAGCCAAATATCATCCTTAAACCGACACGGCTACCCGCCAATAGACCGAGAAAATCCGCCCCGGGCTCGAATACCGACCCGCCTCAAGCACCTCCACTGATGACTATCATTATGTGTTACAGGGGCTCTACGGGGAGATAAAAGCCCATTGTAACAATACTTGTTGGTCAAGAACTGGGCCCAAAGAGAATGACCCTCGCGTAACCTCCACCACAACTTGTAACTGAAAGCGTCAGCAATATCTAAAAGTCGGCGCAACCCCAAAACACCCTCAGAAATAGAATGGCAGATACTATCCCAACTGATCCAATGAGTCTTCTTCTATCCCGCATAGGATTCCCATAAGAATCTAGCCATATCTGCTCCATCTGATGTGGAACTGTCTTTGGCGGTTGCATGACCTGAAGAATATGCAACAGAGTGGCCATTAGTGTGCTCCGAATAAGAGCGAGCCTACCACCAAAGGACAGTGCCGTCGACCACCCAACAACTCTATCCAACATCATCTCGAATCACCGAGGAGGAAAAGCTCTTTCGTCATTTTCCCATTGAACAAAGGGACACCCAAATAAGTCATCGGCAAGTCATCGCGGACGAAGCATGTCAGCTCATGCACCATGTGCTCCCATCCGTCAATGTATCGTGAGGCCAGAAAAAATCTACTCTTCTGACCACTAACCAGCTGGCCAGAAGTAGCAGAATAGTGATCCAAAAAGTGTCTAAGCGTAACGAGACCATCCTCAGACGCCCTAGTGAAAATAACCATATCACCAGCATAGGCCAAATGCGTCACTAGAAAACCCTACCGCATCCGATAAATCATATGATGGTGTTGTCTAATAATGGAATCTAATCCCCGGGATAAATACTCCGCCACCAGAACAAACAATGCAAGAGATAGAGGATCCCCCTACCGCAGTCCTCGAGTCGAAGGAAAATATCCAGAATGGTTACCATTAACCAGAATAGAGAAGCCGTAGTGCTCAATACAACTGCCTACCATATCAATCCACCGAACGGGGAAATCCATATGAATCATAGTTGTATACAAGAAATCCCACTGCACCCTATCATAAGCTTGAGCCATATCCAGCTTCATGACCACATCAGGAACATCCGTGGTGAAACTGATATCATGGATAAGCTCCTGCGCGAGCAATATGTAATCCGAGATAACACGTATGGGGGTGAAGCCACTCTGATTTGGCGAGGCGACCGGTGGTAGAATTGAGAATAGCCGCACATTCATAATCTTGAGATAATCTTATTCGCCACGTTACACAAGCTAATCGGCCAAAACTCGGTCCACTTTCGAGGTGAGGAACCTTCGGAAAAGAGAACTATAGAGGTAGCGTGAACGTGGATGGCATGAGATTTCGAGAAAAAATCAACCACCGCATCCTCAACATCCGTCCGACAAAATCCCACGGTGCAAAAGAACAACGATGAAAATCCATCGGCCCTGAAACACTAGATGGATCAATCCCAAAACCGTATCGCGAATCTCCCGAGCCGTCGACATAGCACAAAGTCCTCCAAATCAACGAAATCGGGAACAGGGAAAGAACTCATCAACGGGGATGGTCGATACTCCAAGTCGAAGTCAAAAGTGATTGAAAGAATCGACAACCGACTTAGAATCTCGAGAATCTGTGTGATTCTCACCCCATCATCACCAATCGAGTGGATCTTGCGCGACACCTCTTTCCGCTTAACAACCCCATGAAAAAACTTAGTGTTGTGCTCCCCTCAATCGCCCACTTAATCGCAGATTTCTCGGTGCCAATAATCCTCCTCCATTTTCAAACATAGCTCATACTCGGCCACACATCGATGTAGCTCGGCCCCGATGAGTCGGAGAAGGATCACTATGGTACACTACATGAGCCAGCAAACCGCATCATCGCGAGCCTAACCCGATCAAAAATATTACCAAAAGTCTGGTAATTCCAATTCGTAAGTCTGCGCTTGACCCTGTTCATTTTGTGTTGCAAGTTCCTCATCCCGAAACAACCAGTGGTAGGGCCCCATGCTTCTTTGACTACCTGCAAAAGATAAAAGCCCATTGTAACAATACTTGTTGGTCAAGGCGGGCCCAAAGAGAATGACCTCGCGTAACCTCCACCACAACTTGTAATCGAAGCGTCGGCCAATATCTAAAAGTCGGCGCAACCCCAAAACACCTCGGAAATAGAATGGCGAGATACTATCCCAATCGATCCAATGAGTCTTCTTCTATCCCGCATAGGATTCCCATAAGAATCTAGCCATATCTGCTCCATCGATGTGGAACTGTCTTTAGCGGTTGCATGACCAAGAATATGCAAATGAGTGGCCATTAGTGTGCTCGAATAAGAGCGAGCCTACCACCAAAGGACAGTGCGATCGACCACCCAACAACTCTATCCAACATCATCGAATCACTGGGAGGAAAAGCTCTTTCGTCATTTTCCCATTGAACAAAGGGACACCCAAATAAGTCATCGGCAAGTCATCGCGACGAAGCATGTCACCATGCACCATGTGCTCCCATCCGTCAATGTATCGTGAGGCGAGGAAAAAATCTACTCTTCGACCACTAACGGTGGCCGTAAGTAGCGAATAGTGATCCAAAAAGTGTCTAAGCGTAACGAGACCATCCCGAGGACGCCCTAGTGAAAATAACCATATCACCAAAGATAGGCCAAATGCGTCACTAGAAAACCCTACCGCATCCGATAAATCATATGATGGTGTTGTCTAATAATGGAATCTAATCCCCGGGATAAATACTCCGCCAACAGAACAAACAATGCAAGAGATAGAGGATCCCCCTACCGCAGTCCTCGAGTCGAAGGAAAATATCCAGAATGGTTACCATTAACCAGAATAGAGAAGCCGTAGTGCTCAATACAACTGCCTACCATATCAATCCACCGAGCTGGGAAATCCATATGAATCATAGTTGTATACAAGAAATCCCATCGCACCCTATCATAAGCTTGAGCCATATCCAGCTTCATGACCACATCAGGAACATCCGTGGTGAAACTGATATCATGGATAAGCTCCTGCGCAAGCAATATGTAATCCGAGATAACACGTATGGGGGTGAAGCCACTCTGATTTGGCGAGACGACCAGTGGTAGAATTGAGAATAGCCGCACATTCATAATCTTCGAGATAATCTTATTCGTCACGTTACACAAGCTAATCGGCCAAAACTCACCCACTTTCGAGGGTGAGGAACCTTCGGAAAGAGAACTATAGAGGTAGCCGTGAACGTGGATGGCATGAGATTTCGAGAAAAAATCAACCACCGCATCCTCAACATCAGGTGGGACAAAATCCCACAAAGTGCCCAAAAGAACCAACGATAAAATCCATCGAGGCCCTGAAAACACTAGATGGATCAATCCCAAAACCGTATCGTGAATCTCGAGCCGTCGACATAGCACAAAGTCCCTCCAAATCAACGAAATCAGGGAACCGGGGAAAGAACTCATCAACAGGGATGGTCAGATACTCCAAGTCAGAAGTCAAAAGTGATTGAAAGAACTGGACAACCGACTTCCGAATCTCGAGAATCTGTGTGATTCTCACCCCATCATCACCAATCGAGTGGATCCTTGCGCGACACCTCTTACGCTTAACAACCCCATGAAAAAACTTAGTGTTGTGCTCCCCTCAATCGCCCACTTAATGCGCAGATTTACGGTGCCAATAATCCTCCTCCATTTTCAAACATAGCTCATACTCGGCCACACATCGATGTAGCTCGGCCCGATGAGTCGGAGAAGGATCACTATGGTACACTACATGAGCCATCAAAGCGCATCATCGCGATCTAACCCGATCAAAAATATTACCAAAAGTCTGGTAATTCCAATTCGTAAGTCTGCGCTTGACCTGTTCATTTTGTGTTGCAAGTTCCTCATCCCGAAACAACGGTGGTAGGGCCCCATGCTTCTTTGACTACCCGCAAAAAGTATGGTGACGTATCCACATATCTTTGAAAATGAAAAGAAGAACGAGGCACATACGGTAAAAAGCGAGGATATGAGTAAGGAGCATGATCGGAGCGAACACGAGATAAATGCGTAACAACTAAAAAGTAAACACATCAGCCCAATGTTCATTATACAAAGCCCTCTCAAGTCTCTTCAAGCCCACCCTTGCCCAAGTAAAGATAGACCCCTCACACCCTCATCAAATAGCTCACAATCCGCAATCATATACGCAAAATCTAACATCTCATCGGACCTATCGTGAGAACCACCCACCCTCTCGTGATCATGTAAAAAATATTAAAGTCACCACTAACAAGCCGGGGTAACCCATCCATACTAATCGCAATCTCACGCAAGATGTCCCACAAACAATATCTAGCAACTCTTATCACATTTAGCATACACAAAAGTCAAATAAATAGGCTAGGCAATAAAACCGACATCAACCTACAATGCAACAATTGTGTATGATTAACAAGAATGTCAAAATGAAAATGAGTAGCAGACATAATCCAAATATGATTAGAACAATTATATAAACCATGATCAAAGCCAAATCTGCGACAATAGAAACTAAACTCTGGAGAGGTCATAGGTTCTAAAAGCGCAACAAAATGCAATTTATAACGAGTAACGCATGCAAATGACGCTGACTACTCACATTAGCAATACTTCGCACATTCCACGTTAAAAATTTAATCGACATAATTAACTAGAAGAATGAGAAGAGGATTTAGAAACACCGATCGATTCGCGTGCGTGGTGCATCACCTTTCGAGAGAAGTGTATGACCAACCTTGCCGGACATCAAATTTTTCTTTGGTGTCTTTGAAAGCTTTTCGACCCCAATTTTTTTGATGTCACTATTTCACCCACAATTGCAATTGGTTTTTGCAATTTTTCCTTCTCTAAAATCTGAATCGATGACCCATCAACAATATTATTTTGTAAATTTGGGTCACAAATATTTTGTCCATTCTTTACTTAATCGCATTCGGCACTTCCTGGTACATGTCTGGCTTGATCTCCACCATTGCAACAATCGCATCCGGCACTTCCTGGTACAACCCTGCCTTAACCGACAACGGTGACACCAACCCTGATTTCTTGTCCGATTTCCCCTCGACCTCATAGACACATTCAACAAAGAAGGGATACCTTTCATCAGTAATCAACATCCCACTTAAGTGAGGCATCACCATCGTCTTTGCCGTAACCAGAAAATCAGTTCCTTTTAGGGTTTAGGGTTTAGGGTTCAGGGGTTAGGGTTTAGGATTTTTAAGCAAAATAACACCCGGGGTGAGGATTGAGGTGACCCCTACCGTAGATCAAATAATCAACATATCATACAATGTCATGTCCCGTCACGACGGGAGAAAATAAAAAAATAAAGAACCTATCACTACGACTTCTAGAAAGACTATCATAATGAGATATTAAAAAAAATACAATGAGAACTAATGTTCTATCAAAATCTAAAGCTCGGATATCCTAGTTGGTCCATCCAAATGAGTGCTAGAAGATGGTGAGAAGTCGTGCCCTCATAAACCATATGACTACCAAGGGCAGTAGCTCCCAACTCCGCAAGATGATCTGCTGGTCGATTCCCCTCTACGTGTATATGGAAAATCGAATCAAGATCCTCAAGGAGTTCCGAATGCAAATCTGTGTGTGCTGAACCTACCAAGAGCTAAGGCAACCAGATGTGATCGTGGTGACCACCACCGCTGCATACAACTCAATCCAAATCTGCAATGAAAACTGTCGGGCAATGAAAATTGTTGGGCATGCTGCAATCCCATCTCTAGTGCTAGTAACTCGGCATGAAAGCTAGACACCACCTCGAAGGAACTATGAAATGCCAACATGAGTTTGCCCGAATGATCTCGAATCAATCCCCCTCCGCCAACTATCAATCTATCTCGATCAAAAGAACCATCCATGTTCAGCTTGATCTGAGGAGACTGAGGGGCTCACCAAATCACCATCCTCGGCATGCGTGGAACCTGTGGTGGAGCACTCCCCTGCAAAAAACTAACTGTAGGGTAGCATCTAGACCAATCGGTAGGGCTCAAGTGCCTACCTGAAATAAGAATCCAGAGATACCGCTCCACCTGCCAGATAATATGAGATGCCAAGAAAGGAAGGTGTCGATGCTTGACACTATTCTTTTCCGTCCAGACAAACCATAAAATAAAGCAAGGAACCAGGAAACTCAAGTGCCTCGTGTGTGATCTGTGTGTGCGATTCCTCCAAAATGTGAGGAACAATATCATATCAGTGGTGTGTGGAAGTGTAGTGTGAAACCAAGGAACAAAGTGATTCCACACGGACTGAACAGTATCATTCATCAAAAAGAGGTGAGGGATAGATTCAACTTGAGGAGATGAATGTGTATTATGCAAGCAACAACAACAACGTGAAGCAAGAGAAGTGCCACAAGCCTGAAGCTTGATATCCACAGGGAGACGATTACGAAGGAGGCGCCAAAGGAAAATAGAAATAGTAGGAATGAGAGCATCATTCCAAATGGCACCAGACAGAAGGTTCTGAGTAGTTCTACCCCGGATAGAATTGATATCCTCAGACCCCAACAGAATCGGTACCTCGGATATATCCTCAATGAGACTCTCAAGAAGCCCACATCTGGAGACCAATACCTGATACAATATATCTCTATCCCACATACCATCGCAAATGAACCAATCAACTGTCATATGACCCAACGCTTGATCCAAACGATGATCTGCAAGTGGCCTGTGCCCAAGCCAAATATCATCCCAGAAACTGACCTGGCTACCCCTGCCAATAGACCAGAAAATCTGCCCCTGGGCTCGAATACCGACCCGCCTCAAGCACCTCCACTGATGACTATCATTATGTGTTACAGGGGCTCTACGGGGAGATAAAAGCCCATTGTAACAATACTTGTTGGTCAAGAACTGGGCCCAAAGAGAATGACCCTCGCGTAACCTCCACCACAACTTGTAACTGAAAGCGTCAGCAATATCTAAAAGTCGGCGCAACCCCAAAACACCCTCAGAAATAGAATGGCAGATACTATCCCAACTGATCCAATGAGTCTTCTTCTATCCCGCATAGGATTCCCATAAGAATCTAGCCATATCTGCTCCATCTGATGTGGAACTGTCTTTGGCGGTTGCATGACCTGAAGAATATGCAACAGAGTGGCCATTAGTGTGCTCCGAATAAGAGCGAGCCTACCACCAAAGGACAGGTGCCGATGCGACCACCCAACAACTCTATCCAACATCATCTGAATCACTGGGAGGAAAAGCTCTTTCGTCATTTTCCCATTGAACAAAGGGACACCCAAATAAGTCATCGGCAAGTCATCGCGGACGAAGCATGTCAGCTCATGCACCATGTGCTCCCATCCGTCAATGTATCGTGAGGCCAGAAAAAATCTACTCTTCTGACCACCAACCACGGTGCCGTAAGAGCGAATAGTGATCCAAAAAGTGTCTAAGCGTAACGAGACCATCCTCAGACGCCCTAGTGAAAATAACCATATCACCAGCATAGGCCAAATGCGTCACTAGAAAACCCTACCGCATCCGATAAATCATATGATGGTGTTGTCTAATAATGGAATCTAATCCCCGGGATAAATACTCCGCCACCAGAACAAACAATGCAAGAGATAGAGGATCCCCCTACCGCAGTCCTCGAGTCGAAGGAAAATATCCAGAATGGTTACCATTAACCAGAATAGAGAAGCCGTAGTGCTCAATACAACTGCCTACCATATCAATCCACCGAACGGGGAAATCCATATGAATCATAGTTGTATACAAGAAATCCCACTGCACCCTATCATAAGCTTGAGCCATATCCAGCTTCATGACCACATCAGGAACATCCGTGGTGAAACTGATATCATGGATAAGCTCCTGCGCAAGCAATATGTAATCCGAGATAACACGTATGGGGGTGAAGCCACTCTGATTTGGCGAGACGACCAGTGGTAGAATTGAGAATAGCCGCACATTCATAATCTTCGAGATAATCTTATTCGTCACGTTACACAAGCTAATCGGCCAAAACTCAGTCCACTTTCGAGGGTGAGGAACCTTCGGAAAGAGAACTATAGAGGTAGCCGTGAACGTGGATGGCATGAGATTTCCCGAGAAAAAATCAACCACCGCATCCTCAACATCTGGTCTGACAAAATCCCAACAGTGCCAAAAGAACAACGATGAAAATCCATCAGGCCCTGAAACACTAGATGGATCAATCCCAAAAACCGTATCGCGAATCTCCTGAGCCGTCGACATAGCACAAAGTCCCTCCAAATCAACGAAATCAGGGAACCGGGGAAAGAACTCATCAACAGGGATGGTCAGATACTCCAAGTCAGAAGTCAAAAGTGATTGAAAGAACTGGACAACCGACTTCCGAATCTCAGAATCCTGTGTGATTCTCACCCCATCATCACCAATCGAGTGGATCCTTGCGCGACACCTCTTCTGCTTAACAACCCCATGAAAAAACTTAGTGTTGTGCTCCCCCTCAACTGCCCACTTAACTGCAGATTTCTGGTGCCAATAATCCTCCTCCATTTTCAAACATAGCTCATACTCGGCCACACATCGATGTAGCTCAGCCCGATGAGTCGGAGAAGGATCACTATGGTACACTACATGAGCCACTGAAACTGCATCATCTGCCAGTCTAACCCGATCAAAAATATTACCAAAAGTCTGGTAATTCCAATTCGTAAGTCTGCGCTTGACCCTGTTCATTTTGTGTTGCAAGTTCCTCATCCCGAAACAACCAGTGGTAGGGCCCCATGCTTCTTTGACTACCTGCAAAAAAGTATGGTGACGTATCCACATATGCTGAAAATGAAAAGAAGAACGAGGCACATACGGTAAAAACTGACAGGATATGAGTAAGGAGCATGATCAGAGCGAACACGAGATAAATGCGTAACAACTAAAGAAGTAAACACATCAGCCCAATGTTCATTATACAAAGCCCTCTCAAGTCTCTTCTGAAGCCCACCCCTTGCCCAAGTAAAGATAGACCCCTCACACCCCTCATCAAATAGCTCACAATCCGCAATCATATACGCAAAATCTAACATCTCATCAGACCTATCGTAACCACCCACCCTCTCGTGATCATGTAAAAAAATATTAAAGTCACCACTAACAAGCCAGGGTAACCCATCCATACTAATCGCAATCTCACGCAAGATGTCCCACAAACAATATCTAGCAACTCTTATCACATTTAGCATACACAAAAGTCAAATAAATAGGCTAGGCAATAAAACCGACATCAACCTACAATGCAACAATTGTGTATGATTAACAAGAATGTCAAAATGAAAATGAGTAGCAGACATAATCCAAATATGATTAGAACAATTATATAAACCATGATCAAAGCCAAATCTGCGACAATAGAAACTAAACTCTGGAGAGGTCATAGGTTCTAAAAGCGCAACAAAAGGCAATTTATAACGAGTAACGCATGCAAATGACGCTGACTACTCACATTAGCAATACTTCGCACATTCCACGTTAAAAATTTAATCGACATAATTAACTAGAAGAATGAGAAGAGGATTTAGAAACACCTGATCGATTCCGCGTGCGTGGTGCATCACCTTTCGAGAGAAGTGTATGACCAACCTTGCCGGACATCAAACTTTTCTTTGGTGTCTTTGAAAGCTTTTCGACCCCAATTTTTTTGATGTCACTATTTCACCCACAATTGCAATTGGTTTTTGCAATTTTTCCTTCTCTAAAATCTGAATCGATGACCCATCAACAATATTATTTTGTAAATTTGGGTCACAAATATTTTGTCCATTCTTTACTTAATCGCATTCGGCACTTCCTGGTACATGTCTGGCTTGATCTCCACCATTGCAACAATCGCATCCGGCACTTCCTGGTACAACCCTGCCTTAACCGACAACGGTGACACCAACCCTGATTTCTTGTCCGATTTCCCCTCGACCTCATAGACACATTCAACAAAGAAGGGATACCTTTCATCAGTAATCAACATCCCACTTAAGTGAGGCATCACCATCGTCTTTGCCGTAACCAGAAAATCAGTTCCTTTTAGGGTTTAGGGTTTAGGGTTCAGGGGTTAGGGTTTATGATTTTTTAAGCAAAATAACACCCCAGGGGTGAGGGATTGAGGTGTGACCCCTACCTGTAGATCAAATAATCAACATATCATACAATGTCATGTCCCGTCACGACGGGAGAAAATAAAAAAATAAAGAACCTATCACTACGACTTCTAGAAAGACTATCATAATGAGATATTAAAAAAAATACAATGAGAACTAATGTTCTATCAAAATCTAAAGCTCGGATATCCTAGTTGGTCCATCCAAATGAGTGCTAGAAGATGGTGAGAAGTCGTGCCCTCATAAACCATATGACTACCAAGGGCAGTAGCTCCCAACTCCGCAAGATGATCTGCTTGTCGATTCCCCTCTACGTGTATATGGAAAATCGAATACTGAAGATCCCTCAGCAGGTTCCGAATGCAAATCTGTGTGTGCTGAACCTACCAAGAGCTAAGGCAACCAGATGTGATCGTGGTGACCACCACCGCTGCATACAACTCAATCCAAATCTGCAATGAAAACTGTCGGGCAATGAAAATTGTTGGGCATGCTGCAATCCCATCTCCAGTGCTAGTAACTCGGCATGAAAGCTAGACACCACCTCGAAGGAACTATGAAATGCCAACATGAGTTTGCCCGAATGATCTCGAATCAATCCCCCTCCGCCAACTATCAATCTATCTCGATCAAAAGAACCATCCATGTTCAGCTTGATCTGAGGAGACTGAGGGGCTCACCAAATCACCATCCTCGGCCTGCGTGGAACCTGTGGTGGAGCACTCCCCTGCAAAAAACTAACTGTAGGGTAGCATCCAGACCAATCGGTAGGGCTCAAGTGCCTACCTGAAATAAGAATCCAGAGATACCGCTCCACCTGCCAGATAATATGAGATGCCAAGAAAGGAAGGTGTCGATGCTTGACACTATTCTTTTCCGTCCAGACAAACCATAAAATCAAGCAAGGAACCAGGAAACTCAAGTGCCTCGTGTGTGATCTATGTGTGCGATTCCTCCAAAATGTGAGGAACAATATCATATCAGTGGTGTGTGGAAGTGTAGTGTGAAACCTAGGAACAAAGTGATTCCACACGGACTGAACAGTATCGTTCATCAAAAAGAGGTGAGGGATAGATTCAACTTGAGGAGATGAATGTGTATTATGCAAGCAACAACAACAACGTGAATCAAGAGAAGTGCCACGTGCCTGAAGCTTGATATCCACAGGGAGACGATTACGAAGAAGGCACCAAAGGAAAATAGAAATAGTAGGAATGAGAACATCATTCCAAATGGCACCAGACAAAAGGTTCTGAGTAGTTCTACCCCGAATAGAATTGATATCCTCAGACCCCAACAGAATCGGTACCCCGGATATATCCTCAATGAGACTCTCAAGAAGCTCACATCTGGAGACCAATACCTGATACAATCTATCTCCATCCCACATACCATCGCAAATGAACCAATCAACTGTCATATGACCCAACGCTTGATCCAAACAATGATCTGCAAGTGGCCTGTGCCCAAGCCAAATATCATCCTGCAAACCGACCCGCTACCCCGCCAATAGACCAGAAAATCTGCCCTTGGGCTCGAAAACCGACCCGTCTCAAGCACCTCCACTGATGACTATCATTATGTGTTACAGGGGCTCTACGGGGAGATAAAAGCCCATTGTAACAATACTTGTTGGTCAAGAACTGGGCCCAAAGAGAATGACCCTCGCGTAACCTCCACCACAACTTGTAACTGAATACGTCAGCAATATCTAATAGTCGGCGCAACCCCAAACCACCCTCAGAAATAGAATGGCATATACTATCCCAACTGATCCAATGAGTCTTCTTCTATCCCGCATAGGATCCCCATAAGAATCTAGCCATATCTGCTCCATCTGATGTAGAACTGTCTTTGGCGGTTGCATGACCTGAAGAATATGCAACAGAGTGGCCATTAGTGTGCTCCGAATAAGAGCGAGCCTACCACCAAAGGACAGGCGCCGATGCGACCACCCAACAACTCTATCCAACATCATCTGAATCACTGGGAGGAAAAGCTCTTCCGTCATTTGCCCATTGAACAAAGGGACACCCAAATAAGTCATCGGCAAGTCATCGCGGACGAAGCATGTCAGCTCATGCACCATGTGCTCCCATCCGTCAATGTATTGTGAGGCCAAAAAGAATCTACTCTTCTGACCACTAACCAGCTGGCCAGAAGTAGCAGAATAGTGCTCCAAAAAGTGTCTAAGCGTAACGAGACCATCCTCAGACGCCCTAGTGAAAATAACCATATCACCAGCATAGGCCAAATGCGTCACTAAAAAACCCTACCGCATCCGATAAATCATATGTTGGTGTTGTCTAATAATGGAATCTAATCCCCGGGATAAATACTCCGCCGCCAGAACAAACAATGCAAGAGATAGAGGATCCCCCTACCGCAGTCCTCAAGTCGAAGGAAAATATCCAGAATGGTTACCATTAACTAGAACAGAGAAGCTGTAGTGCTCAATACAACTGCCTACCATATCAATCCACCGAACGGGGAAACCCATATGAATTATAGTTGTATACAAGAAATCCCACTGCACCCTATCATAAGCTTGAGCCATATCCAGCTTCATGACCACATTAGGAACATCCGTGGTGAAACTGATATCATGGATAAGCTCCTGCGCGAGCAATATGTTATCCGAGATAACACGTATGGGGGTGAAGCCACTCTGATTTGGCGAGACGACCAGTGGTAGAATTGAGAACAATCGCACATTCATAATCTTCGAGATAATCTTATTCGTCACGTTACACAAGCTAATCGGCCGAAACTCAGTCCACTTTCGAGGGTGAGGAACCTTCGGAATGAGAACTATAGAGGTAGCCGTGAACGTGGATGGCATGAGATTTCCCGAGAAAAAATCAACCACCGCATCCTCAACATCTGGTCTGACAAAATCCCAACAGTGCCGAAAGAACAACGATGAAAATCCATCAGGCCCTGAAACACTAGATGGATCAATCCCAAAAACCATATCGCGAATCTCCTGAGCCGTCGACATAACACAAAGTCTCTCCAAATCAACGGAATCAGGGAACCGGGGAAAGAACTCATCAACAGGGATGGTCGATACTCCAAGTCAAGTCAAAAGTGATTGAAAGAATGGACAACCGACTTCGAATCTCGTAAGAATCTGTGTGATTCTCACCCCATCATCACCAATCGAGTGGATCCTTGCGCGACACCTCTTCTCGCTTAACAACCCCATGAAAAAACTTAGTGTTGTGCTTCCCCTCAATCGCCCACTTAATGCATTTACGGTGCCAATAATCCTCCTCCATTTTCAAACGTAGCTCATACTCGGCCACACATCGATGTAGCTCAGCCCGATGAGTCGGAGAAGGATCACTATGGTACACTACATGAGCCACTGAAACTGCATCATCTGCCAGTCTAACCCGATCAAAAATATTACCAAAAGTCTGGTAATTCCAATTCGTAAGTCTGCGCTTGACCCTGTTCATTTTGTGTTGCAAGTTCCTCATCGAAAAACAAACGGTGGTAGGGCCCCATGCTTCTTTGACTACCTGCAAAAAGTATGGTGACGTATCCACATATCTTTGAAAATGAAAAGAAGAACGAGGCACATACGGTAAAAACTGACAGGATATGAGTAAGGAGCATGATCAGAGCGAACACGAGATAAATGCGTAACAACTAAAGAAGTAAACACATCAGCCCAATGTTCATTATACAAAGCCCTCTCAAGTCTCTTCTGAAGCCCACCCCTTGCCCAAGTAAAGATAGACCCCTCACACCCCTCATCAAATAGCTCACAATCCGCAATCATATACGCAAAATCTAACATCTCATCAGACCTATCAGCAGAACCACCCACCCTCTCGTGATCATGTAAAAAAATATTAAAGTCACCACTAACAAGCCAGGGTAACCCATCCATACTAATCGCAATCTCACGCAAGATGTCCCACAAACAATATCTAGCAACTCTATCACATTTAGCATACACAAAAGTCAAATAAATAGGCTAGGCAATAAAACCGACGTCAACCTACAATGCAACAATTGTGTATGATTAACAAGAATGTCAAAATGCAAATGAGTAGCAGACATAATCCAAATATGATTAGAACAATTATATAAACCATGATCAAAGCCAAATCTGCGACAATAGAAACTAATCTCTGGAGAGGTCATAAGTTCTAAAAGCGCAACAAAAGGCAATTTATAACGAGTAACGCATGCAAATGACGCTGACTACTCACATTAGCAATACCTCGCACATTCCACGTTAAAAATTTAATCGACATAATTAACTAGAAGTATGAGAAGAGGATTTAGAAACACCTGATCGATTCTGCGTGCGTGGTGCATCACCTTTCGAGAGAAGTGTATGACCAACCTTGCCGGACATCAAAATTTTCTTTAGTGTCTTTGAAAGCTTTTCGACCCCAATTTTTTTGATGTCACTGTTTCACCCACAATTGCAATTGGTTTTTGCAATTTTTCCTTCTCTAAAATCTGAACCGACGACCCATCAACAATATTATTTTGTAAATTTGGGTCACAAATATTTTGTCCATTCTTTACTTGATCAGAGCCATGCGAACCAACTGGGGCCAAATCATTGACAGATTGAGACAAGCAAATTGGGCCTCATTAACATTTCCATCCACTTGACCGACATCAACTTGTTGAGGAACAAAAGCTGACGAGTTGATGGATTGGGCTTCAACAACAAACTCATTAGAATGGGCTGGGACATTAGAGTAATTGGAGTAAGTAGCTGGGTTAATATCTTTTCCTTGGACAAAGTTCGAAAATCTCTCTCTACTATTTCTCTCCTCCCACTCTCTAAAAAAACCCCAAACCTTATAATCCCCTACCTTTTCCCTCCCCCAGCCGCCCACCCCTCCCCCTCTTGGTTTTTTTTCTTCTCCAGTAAGTATAGAAACCATGAGGGTGTCCATGTTTGCCAGTTTTGGCTGTTAAATGCCATGAAGACCGACGATGGCCAAAATTTTTGGGTCGCTGGGCGAAATCATCCGTACAATATTTTTCTTCTTTGTTTTTAGATCCGGGCTTTGGGAGCTTTTTTGTGGTGGCGAGCCAATTGGGAGATGGTGGCAGATTTGCGGGAGCGGTGGTGTCGGGTTGTGGCTGTGGATTTGGGGGAGGGAGAGATCCTTTGTTTATTTGTTTGTTAGGTGTAGTTTTGTTTCTTTGTTTTATATTTTATTGTTTAGTTGTAGTTTTTTTTATTTTGTTTTTGTATTTTCATTTTCTGGTTGATTTGCAAAACTCGTAGACGGATCAGATTTATCTGTTCTGTAGTATGTAGTGGTTGCTCGTGCTTGATTTTAGTTCTTTAGTGTTTTACAGTCTCCATTAAAGAGTGTTGAAGTCTCCCAGCGTGGGAGTATTCTTAGTTTTAGGGTTGAAGTTTTATGATTGTGGAGTAGATCCAAATTGGTCTTGACAATTCCCCGCTTGACTTATTTAGTTAAGTCGGCACTTAGCCCGTTGGCTACGTTTGTTGTTGTAATTCCGGTTTTGAGTTGTTCTAATATAAAACTATTGTATTAAAAAAAAGACATAGTTCGAAAATGAAGTAGAGGAACACATTTGGGCCTGGTCCAATTCACATAATGGGCTATTGACTGCAATAATAGTCACTCGGGCTGAATCAATATTGGCTTGACCAATCAAATTAACATTATCTAATTGGGCCTCTGCATCATTAATCTCTAAATGAGTAGCCTGACCATTAAATGGGCTGTTTGAATTTGAGTGTCCCATTTCCACCATTTCCAAATTAAAATTGTGGCCCACATTTGAATTAAGTAATGGTTGACCCAAAATGCAATCATTATTTGCAACCAAATCCATGCCAAATTCATGCAACTCACGTGAATAAGGTAACTGCACAAGACTCCTATTTTCATGCAACTGAATTGAATTGCAAGATGCCCTGTTTTCCCCATAACTAGACGTCTGTTTTGAAATTTTAGGAGATAAAATCTCACCTTCCTCCATCAAAGCATTCTCATCCAAATCATTCCCAGATTTTTTATTGGTTTCCAAAAAAGCGTCCAGGTGCACTGAATTTGCATCTAAAATATCTCCATTATTTCGTCCAATTAAGGAATCCTTATTTTCAAGCAACTCAAGTGATTTGCAAGCTGCACCATTTTTCCAAAATTCAGGTGTCTGTTTCGAGTTTTTAGGAGATAAAGTCTCACCTTCTTCCATCAAAGCATCCTTATTCAAATCATTCCCAGATTTAGTATTGGTATCCGAAAAAGCGTCCAGGTTATCCTCAATTGGGTCGGCCATAGTATTAGAAAAAAGACTCAATTATCAAATTATCCTCCTTAGTGGCCTGAGCATGATCCCTTTTCAAATTCAATAATGGTGGACCCAAGAGACAATCCTTAGTGGCACTCAAAGTTTTATCAAATCCATGTGAATCACACAAATTAAGACCATGCGTATGTTTTCCAACCTCAATGGACGACAATGTTGGAATTGAATGAGTGGGACACTTAGGTAACCCATTAACTTTTGAAGGAATAATTTCTCCATTTTCAAAGCCGTTCAAATCGTTCGCACTCTCAATAGCTAAATTGTCCTTTTTTTTAGAATTTAAAATAGAGATAAATATGCTTACCCATCCGAACTATACTGATTTTTACACTTTACCCTCCAAACTTTAATTCGTGACACTTTGCCTCCCGACCTATGAAAATCGTTACACTGTATCCTATATGGACAATTTTGCCCCTAGGTTTTATCTTTTTAAAAGAATAGTTCAAGTTATCCCTTTAAACTATATTTTGTGGCAATCTACTACATAATAATAAATTTATTTCATTAATCATTAAACATGGAAATTTTACTCCATAAGCAATTTATTTTTCGGATTTTTCGAGAAACGAGAATTCTTATTTTCTGTCACATGTTTTGTTCGTGGCATTGTTACACCTACTTAGATCCAGTCTCTATTCAGAGGTTTTAAATGGATCATGTCAGGTTTCCAGTCTATAAACTCAACAGGACATACTTTAATCAAAATTCTTATTTCAAGTATAAATCCGTATACAAATTAGGTCTATAGACTGAAAATGAACATAGTCCATTACGACCATATCAGGCCCAATATGTTTCCGTAAAATTAATAAATCCCTTAAAATTCATACCTTCTTTGACCGAAACAACACCCGGTTAAATGGTTCACAACACCACCAGTCGGAAAATTACTGCCCCCAGATCGTTTGACAAACAACTCCTCACTGTTCAACCTCACCCTCAGGGAAGATGATATGCAAGTTATCCGACTCCTTCAGAAACTGTTCAGCACAACCTTGGTTTGTTTCCTACTCCAGGCGTATAAGTAATTCTTAAACGGGATGAATTAATAGTACATTATGAACACATGTTGAAGCAGTAAAGCCTCTTGTTGGGAAATTATTTTGTAGATTTTGATGAATGCCATGCAAAACTTAGAATAGGATGTTGGCACCCCATTTTTCTTGTAAGCGCATTGTAATAGATAAATTTGGTCAAGTTTGAGTTAAATCACTATGCCTAAACATGTAAGAAGACAATTTGGAGACTAGAAGGAAGACTCATTGCGAGGCGGATGAGTATGGCGGAAGAAGAGAAGACAGAACTCGATTGAAGGTGCGGTGAGATCGGTGAGTGAAGTATCGTCAAGTCAACTCAAGATAGCCAAGTCTCAATGTTGAAGTGACGGAAGAGTCATCCAATGATTGGAAGCTGACTCGAAGTCACCTGGGGATGATAAGAAAATGCAGTCAAGTCGAGATAACTGAAAGAGATCCATTGCACAAAAATCAAGAGAATTACTTAAACAAGTAATACTTCCATACTGCCTTTCTCAAAGTGCTCAGTCCTAGAAGCGTGCAAGAGGAATAAACCAATGGGAAGCACTGCACTCGTGTCAGAACTCTGAAAAGCTGAAGAAACAATTCATACGAGGAAGTGGCAATTTCAAGGACTGCAACAAGACAAGCCAACGACCACAAGTGACTTTCAAAAAATAAGCCTATCTCTTCAACGGGCAGATTTTTGAAAGATCACTATAAAAGGCTGAGGAATAACTCTAAGAGAAGGTTACCTGAACCACGAACATTCAAGCAAATATTTGAACTGTAACCTAAAACATTCTCAAGTCATTCAAGATTAATCCTCAAGCCTACATTACGAAGAAAATCAATCCAACACTCACCTGTGAAGGAAAGATTACTTCAATCAGTTGAAGAGGAAGCTTTTGAAGAATCAAGGGGTCTACATTCTACGGAGGATTGTAGGAAGGTTCAAGGTCGAACCAGTCTCAAGTTATTGGAGGGCTTCGTGATCAAATCCAAGAAGCTTGAGCAAGTGGGTGTAGTAGCAAGGCGCACCGCCCTGTGAAGAAGCTAAGTCGCACGAGAAGCCGGTGAGTGACCAAGGCATCTCGGATCGAGTCCCAAAGGATCAAGTCATTTGTGTGATCAAGACTTGTATCCGGACTGTTAACCACTCGTATATTGATCAATACTTAATGGATTCCTCCAGGAGTTGGAGAAGAGAGGAATAGAAGAATTACCCCATCTTTGAACCTCTATAAAAACTTATTGTGTCATTTACAATTCAGCACTTTAATTTCTGCATCTTATTTTTATATCTCATTTGATAAACTTGCTATCCAATTGATAATCAATCGTGTGCTAAAACCAAGTATTAAAACAAACTTAACCAAATTCAAGGGTGTTAAGTCTTCCGCTGAAAACTAATCACGGTCGAGTTAAGTCTTTAGTCAAAACAATTTGAGTTATTCTATCAATGGCTCGATCAGTCCGGTTGAGTGACTAACTCTATTTGATTAACTAACTTAGTAATGTGAATAATTAACTCTGAATATTTAAAATGACTAAATTGAAAAGTTGGTAAGGTTTATTCAACCTCCCCTTCTAAACCTTACACTCACACCCCTTGGGACCTACAAGTGGTATCAGAGCGGTTGGTTCATTGAGCCTTCCGCACTGGTTACTGAACTAGATCTCCAAATTTTTCAAAGTCCGTTTTAGTACTTAAGTTTTCAAAACTCTTTTTACCATCAAAAGTTATTATCATGGAAGCAAATTTGACACGCATCCCTATGTTCACAATTGAAGAATTTGATGATTGGAAAATTCATATGCAGGCTCATCTATCAGCATTACATGATGAGATGTGGATAGTGATAGAGGATGGGCCAGCTGCAAATTTTAAAAGTGAACAACTGTAAGAGAGCTGCGTTGAAGGTGAAGAGGATGATCTTGCTCCCAGACGATCATGGTTGAAAAACCTAGAGCTGAATGGACAAATGATGACAGAAAAAGATATAACTTGGACAATGTGGCCAAGGACATTCTTTACAAAACCCTGGATAAAGCTATGTTCAACAAAGTCAAATCATGCAAATGACTAAAGAAATCGGGACAAGCTAACATTGATTTGTGAAGGCTCGGAGCAAATCAAGGAAAATAAACTATCGATTCTTTGTCTGAGAAATTTGAGAATTTCAAAATAATCGTAGGAGAGACCTTGGATCAACTGGATGCTCGGTTCACAGAAATTACCAATGAGCTATCTGCACTTGGAAAAGAATATACAAAGAAGGAAATGTGTATGGAGATTCTAAAAAGTCTCCCAGTGAGAATGGGAAATGAAGGTCATGGGCATGAGACATTCCATGGACTGTCAAGACATCCAACCATGAGCTATTCTCGGATCTCAAAGCCTACGAATTTGGTGAGAAGAAAAGACCAAGAGGAGACAATCGTGCCCAAAACAATCGCTGCTCTAATTGTTAAGGATGGCAAGAGAGCCGAGGTCAAAGAAGTCATTGACCAAGAGGAAATATCCACGATGGTTAAAAGGTTTAACAAGTTCTTCAATAAGAACTACAAGAGAGGCAAGGGCGAATCCTCCGAGAAGATACTCGGCTCCTCCAAGTCAAGGGAAGATAGGCCAACCAAGAGAACAGAGCATCAAAAGTGAATATCAAAAGTGACAATCCTAGAATGGAAACAATCGATCAAAAAGTTGAAAATCTATGCTGGCTATGAGCAACCAGGTCACTATTCCATTGATTGCCCATATCCCGTAGTCAACAAATACTGAGGAATGAAGAAGAAAGAAAGGTCTTGAGAGAAAAAAAAGACAAGAAAAGAAAAGGGCAATGTTGGCTGCGCAGACTCTTGAGACAAGTCAAGTCAAGAGATACAATCGATTTGAGAGTAGTGAAGCCGACTACTCAAGTGACTCGAAGAAGAAGTCTTGATCTGTTTGATGGCCAAGGAACAAGACCAACGACGACCAAGAAGATTAGGTACACTCTAACTCATCACACTCATTCTAGTGATAGTGATCGTGACACACACACTTCATCACCCACTCGATCTTTATGATTCATTAGGCAAAATGATGAAAGATTTTGAACACATTAAATCCTCACATACACTACTAAATGAGGAAAACAACCTACTCAAGAGCAAAACTCACGGTGACTAAGGAGCCGAGTACTCTAAGTCAAATAGTCGATGAGAATGAAAATCTAAAGATCGAAAATGCTAAGCTAATAGCGAGAAATAGCTGCTATAGAAAAGAGGGAAAATGACCTCGAAAATGTGATTGCCTCATTCACTAAGGCATCTAAATCATTGGATGATCTTATTATGAGTCAAAGAGAATGTGGAGACAAGATGGGCTTATGATTTAATTCCTCTGTGCTATGTCAAGCTCCAAAAGTGATTTTGGAAAAAGGATCTTCAAGCAATGAAATATCTCAAAATCCAAAACTCCAAATGGTGCACACACATTCATTCCAAAGCACAATTACAAGCAAACTGGCCTTGGTTATAAAGGAAAAAAAAATGACCCGAAAGTTGAGTGTCTTTGAGAGGACAGCTGAGAAGAAATCCAGCCGAGTTCCTCAGCAAACTCCAAACAGGAAATACTCTTTAAAGAAGAAACAGAGCTACCAAAAACCCCAGAAGTTCTATAAAAGAAATACATATGAAGGGAATGGTAGAAAGCACCCAAGCCAAGCTGATTGGAATAATGTGAACTATCAAAGAATGACCTATGGAATATAAGCCCAAATGGCAAAGGCCTAGAACTCAGCAAAGGCCATTCCAAAGGTATAAGAGCTTTCATCAGCACACATATGCACCTAGGCACTACACTCAGAGACATCACAACTACCCAAAGAAGGCAATTGCTAAAACACATACACAGGCATACAGACAAAAGAGACAGTTGTATGAACCTAGAACCCCCAAGCAATTTGCCAAAATTAATTATGATTATGGGACTAATAGATGGCAACCCCTTAGAGTCAAATCATTTGGCTATAGGTTGGTTGGATCATCTTACAACACTAACCCCTCAGGACCCAGACAAGTATGGGTACCTAAAACTTAATTTCCTTGATTGCAGGTTCAAGGAACAACTGAGTGCCAAGGAACCTGGTACATGGATAGTGGCTGTTCCAGACACATGACAGGAAACAAGAAAAATCTGTCAAAATTCAAGGAAGTCAGAGGTGCAAAAGTCATATTTGGAGGAAATGAAGCTCCAGGAGAAATAAGAGGCATTGGATCCATCAAGAAAAATGGATTATAAATCACAGATGTTGCATATGTTGAAGGACTCAACTTCAACTTGCTAAGCATCAGCCAACTCTGTGACAAGGGTTATAATGTTGGATTTAACATGGGTGTTAGGAAATTTATTGTTTAGATTTTGATGAATGCCATGTAAAACTTAGAATTGGAAGTTGGCACCCCATTTTTGTTGTAAACTGCATTGTAATAAATAAGGTGGTCAAGTGAGTTAAGTCGCCTACGCCCAAACATGCAAGAAGACAACGGAGACTAGAAGGAAGACTCATTGCAAGCCACCGAGTATGGAAAAGAAGAGTAGACGGGAACTCTCTTGAAGAAGCGGTGAGATGCAATCGAGTGGAGTATCAGTCAAGTCAACTCAAGAAAAGCCAAGTCTCAAGTTGAAGTGCGGAAGAGTCATCCATGATTGGAAGTCGACTCCAAGTCACCTGGGGGAAAACAAGGAAATGCGATCAAGTCGAGATAATCAAAAAGATCCGTTGCGAGTAAATCAAGAGAATTACCTAAACAAGTAATATCTCCATACTACCTTTCTCGAAGTGCTCATCCCGAGAAGCGTGCAAAAGGAATAAACCAATGGGAAGCACTACACCGTGTCGAACTCAAAAGGTGAAAAACAATTCATACGAGGAAATGGCAATTCAAGGACTGCAACAAGACAAGCCAACGATCGCAAGTGACTTTAAAAAATAAGCCTATCTCTTCAACGGGCAAATTTTTGAAAGATCAGTATAAAAGGCTGAGGAATGACTCTAAGAGAAGAATAGAGACCAGAACCACAAACGTTCAAGCAATTATTAGAACTGTAAACCTGAAATATTCTCAATCCTCAAGCCTACACTACGAAGAACATCAACCCAACACTCACCTGTGAAGGAAAGATAACTTCAATCAGTTGAAGAGGAAAATACTAAAACATCAAGGGGTCTACATTCCTCGAAGGATTGTAGGAAGGTTCAAGGTCGAACCAAGTCTTGAGCTCTTGGAGGGCTTCATGATCAAATCCAAAGAGCTTGAGCAAGTGAGCATGTAGTAAAGGACTACCCCGTGAAGAAGCCGAGTCGCACGAGAAGCGGTGAGTGATCAAGGCATCTCAGATCGAGTCCCAAAGGATCAAGTCATTTGTGTGATCAAGACTTGTATCCGGGACATTACCACTTTGTATCGATCAATACCTAGTGGATTCCTCCAAGAGTTGGAGAAGAGAGGAGTAGAAGAATTACCTCATCTTGAACCTCTATAAAACTTTTTTATTGTGTCATTTACATTTCAAAGACTTTAATTCCCGCATCTCCGATAAATTTGCTATCCATTAGATAATCTCTAAGTACTAAATCAAGCTCTAAATCTCTACTTAACCAAACTTAAGGGTGTTAAGTCTTCCAGCGAAAACAAACCACGAGTTGAGTTAATTTAGACTTAATAAATTTGAGTTATTCCATCAACACTCGTTGAGTGCATTTGAGAGACTAACTCTCTTGATTAACTAAATTGGTGTCCACCAAGGACACAAGCGTAGTATCAACTCGAATATTTAAAAGGACTAAATCGAAAATTTGGTAAGGTTTATTCAACCCCCCTTCTAAACCTTACACTTACACCCCTTGGGACCTACAAGTGGTATCGGAGCGGTTGGTTCATTGAGCCTTCCGCACTTTGGTTTTCGAACTAGATCTCCAAACTTTTCAAAGTCCGCTTTAGTACTTAAACTTTCAAAATTCTTTTTATCATTAAAATTTATTATCATGGAAGCAAATTTGACACGCATCCCTATGTTCACAATTGAAGAATTTGATGATTGGAAAATTCGTATGCGAGCTCATCTATCAAAGCATTACATGATGAGATGTGGATAGTGATAGAAGATGGGCCACGCAAATCTTAAAGGTGAACACAAATGTAAGAAGAGCTGCGGTGAAGGAGAGGAGGATGTTGCTCCCGGACGGCCCATGGTTGAAAAACTAAGAATCGAATGGACAAATGATGGCGAAAAAGATACAACCTGGACAATGTAGCCAAGGACATCCTTTACAAAACCTTGGACAAAGCCATGTTCAATAAAGTCAAATCATGCAAAACGGCTAAAGAAATGGGACAAGCTAACATTGATTTGTGAAGGCTCGAAGCAAATCAAAGAAAACAAATTATCAGTGGCCGTACTGAGAAATTTGAGAACTTAAAATGATCTCGGAGAAAACTTGGATCAACTGGATGCTCGGTTTACGAAATCACCAACGAGCTATCGCACTTGGAAAGGAATATACACGAGAAAGAAATGTGTATGAAGATCCTAAAAAGTCTTCAAATTTGAATGGGAAATGAAAGTCATGGCACTAAGACATTCCATGGACCTATCAAAGACATCCAACCATGAATTATTCTCGGACCTCAAAGCCTACGAGTTTGAGTGAGAAGAAAAGACGAGGAAGAGACAATCTGTACCCAAAATAGCTGCTCTAATTGTTAAAGATGGGAAGAGAGCGAGGTCAAAGAAGTCATTGATCCGGAAGAAATAGCCCCGATGGTTAAAAGGTTCAACAAGTTCTTCAATAAGAACTACAAGAGAGGAAAGGGCGAATCTTCCGGAAGACACTCGGCTCCCTCCAAATCAAGGGAAGATAGGCCAACCAAGAGAACAAATCATCAAAAAGTGAATATCAAATGGAAAGAGTGATCAAAAGGTTGAATATCTATGCTGGAACTGTAGACAACCAGGTCACTATGCCATTGATTGCCCATATCCTGTAGTCAACAAATACAAGAATGAAGAAGAAAGAAAGGTCTTGAGAGAAAGAAGACAAGAAAAGAAAAAGGCAATGATGGTGCGAAACCGCCGAGACAGCCAAGTCAAGAGAAACAGTGATTGAGAGCGGTGAAGTCAGTTTCTACTCAAGTGACTCACGAAGAAGAAGCCCCGATCCGCATTTGATGGCCAAGGAACAAGATCAATCGATGAGGTAAACTCCAACTCATCAAACTCGATTCTAGTGATAGTGACTGTGACACACACACTTCATCACCCATTGATCTTTATGATTCATTAGGCAAAATGATGAAAGATTTTGAACACATTAAATCCTCACACACACTATTAAATGAGGAAAAAAACCTACTCAAGAGCCAAAACTCAAAGTCGACCAAGGAGCCGAGTACTCTAAGTCAAATAGTGATGAGAATGAAAGTTTAAAAAGGTGAAAATGCTAAGTTAATAGCAGAAATTGATGCCATAGAAAAGAGGAGAATGACCTCAAAAATGTTATTGCCTCATTCACTAAGGCATCTAAATCATTAGATGATCTTATTATGAGTCAAAGAGAATGTGGAGACAAGACAGCTTAGGATTTAATTCCTCTCGTGCTATGTCAAACCTCAAAAGTAATTTTGGAAAAAGGATCTTCAAGTAATGAAGAGTCAAAAAAATCCAAAACTCTAAATGTTGCACACACATTCACTCCAAAGCACAATTACAAGCAAACTGGCCTTGGTTATAAGGGAAAAGGAAAACAACTTGATTGAGTCTTATTTGAAAGGACAAATTTTGAAAAAAAGATTGATCGAGTTCCTCAAAGCAAACTCCAAACGAGAAAATACTCTGTAAAGAAGAAGCGAGCTACCAAAAACCCGAAGAAAATCTATAAAAGAAATACATATGATGAGAATGGTAGAAAATATCCAAGCAAGTGATTGGAATGATGTGAACTATCGGCATAGACTTATGGAATATAAGCCCAAATGGCTAAGGCCTAGAACTCAAGAAAGGCCATTCCAAAAGTATAAGAGCTTTCATCAAACACACATATGCACCTAGGCACTACACTCGGAGACACCACAATTACCCAAAGAAGCGATTGCTAAAACTTATACACAGCATACTGACAAAAAGAGGCAATTTGTATGAACCTAAAATCCCCAAGCAATTTGCCAAGATTAATTATGATTATGGCAGCGATAGATGGCAACCCCTTAGAGTCAAATCATTTGGCTATAAGTTGGTTGGATCATTTTACAATTCTAACCCCTCAGGACCCGCACAAATATGGGTACCTAAAACTTAATTTCCTTGATTGCGGGTTCAAGGAGCAGTGAGTGCCAAGGAACCTGGTATATGGATAGTGGCATTCCGGACATATGACAGAAACAAGAAAAATTTATCAAAATTCAAGGAAGTAAAAGGAGCAAAAGTCATATTTGGAGGAAATGAAGCTCGGTGAAATAAGAGGCATTGGATCCATCAAGAGGAATGGATTAGAAATCACAGATGTTGCATATGTTGAAGGACTCAACTTCAACTTGCTAAGCATCGATCAACTCGTGACAAGGGCTATAATGTTGGATTCAACATGGGTATATGCCAAATCAAGGATCTGAGAATCGAATGAAGTTGTGTTGCAAGGATGCGAGACAAAAGAACATGTATGTAGTAGATTGGTCAACCGCTACACACATCACTGCCTATTAGCAAAGAGCACAAATTGAATCAAGTTGGTTGTGGCACAAAAAGCCGAGTCACCCTGAATTTCGATTAACAAGCTTGCAAGAAGTAATCTTGTGGAAGGACTTCTAGACTCGATATACAAGAAGGAAAGTATATGTGATGCATGTCGAAGGGAAAACAAATCAAATCTTCATTCAAAGAAAAGACATGTCCATCTTCAACAAGAATATTGCATCGCTACATATGGATCTATTTGGCCCAAATGGAACCGGCAAAGATAAGTGGAAAGAAATAAACCTTGGTGGTAGTAGATGACTACTCAAGATATACATGGACAATATTCATGTGTAAGAAGAAAGAAACTCTCTACGAAACTACCCACGGTGATGAAGAGGATTCAAAACGAGAAGAGCCAAACTATTATCAAAATAAGATCGAGACGGAGGAACCGAGTTTGTCAATGGAATAATAACTCGATTGTATTGAAAATGGTATTGGTCATGAACTATCTGCAGCAAGGACTCCACAAATGTGAGAATAGAGTTGCGAGAAAGAAGGAAGAACTCTCAAAGAAGCAAAGCAAGGACCATGTTAGGCTGGGGGGTTACCAAAACGATTTTGGTCAAGCAATACACACAAACTTGCTACACTCAAAACAGATGTAAGATAAACAGACGGTGACAAAGACTCCTATGAGATTTGGTGGAAGAAAACCAAATGTTGCATATTTTAGAATATTTGGATGTAAATGCTTCATCCACAACAATGGCAAAGACAATCTAAAGGCTTTTGATGCTAAAGCCGATGAAGGTATCTTCTTGGGATACTGGTGAAAGCAAAGCTTCTACAGAGTACTCAACAAAAGGACTATGGTTGAGAACAATCCATTCATGTGGTATTCGATGAGCCAAATGTAAATGGAGGAGACATTGAAGAGTCAACCGATAAGTGAATCATCCAACCATACGAGAGAAGAGTCCCTATCTTTCAAGCAAGTCAAGTGGGATTATAAACTCGAGAAGAAGATGAGATAGTGAATCTCAAAAGCAATTTGGAAAATTTGCAGCTAAGTGACTACGAGAGAGCGATCAAAGCAACATAAGTTTGCTAGACGATTGAATCCGGCCAACTTACTTCAACTTTGATGTAAGATGGCCGAGAGACCATCCACGAGAACTTGTCATTGGAGATATAAGAGAAGGTGTCAAAACCAGATCAGAACTCAACAGAAGCTATGTTCACATGCTTTATCTCTCATAAAATAGAGCCCAACGATGTGTTACAAGCATTGGACGACACACATTGGATTCAAGCTATGCAAGAAGAGTGAATCGAGTTTGAAAGAAATAAAGTATGGGAATTAGTTCAAAGACCCATCCATCAAAACGTTATTGGTACTAAATGGGTGTTCAGAAACAAGATGAACGAGGAAGGTTCTGTGGTAAGAAACAAAGCAAGACTAGTAGCCAAAGGATATTGCCAAGAAGAAGGAATAGATTTTGATGAAACATTTGCTCTGTAGCAAGATTGGAAGCTATAAGGATGTTTCTTGCCTATGCGACTCACAAGAATTTCATTGTATATCGATGGATGTAAAAGTGCATTCCTAAATGGTTTATTGGAAGAAGAAGTGTATGTTGAACAACCTCCAGGATTTGAGCAGAAGACTCTTGGAGATAAGGTATACAAACTCAAGAAAGCTTTGTATGGACTGAAATAGGCACCAAGAGCATGGTATGATACCTTGTCACAATTCCTAATTGAAAATGGATTCACAAAAGGAAAAGTAGATAGAACACTTTTCAGAATTCAAGACAAAAAGAGTATCTTGCTTGTTCAAATATATGTGGATGACATCATTTTTGGATCCACAAACAAAGAGTCATGTGTGAAAAATTTTCAAACCTCATGCAAAGTAAATTTGAAATGAGCATGATGGGAGAGTCGACATTCTTCCTTGGACTCCAAGTGAAACAAGCGAAGGATGGAACCTTCATAAGTCAAACAAAATACACCGAGAGACTTAATGAAGAAATTTGGTATGGAGAAGAAGTCTTCGTGAAAATACCAATGAATACATCATCAAAATGGACATGGATGCGGTGGCAAGCCTGTAGATCAAACAAGATCTGAGCACTTATTGGATCATTACTCTATCTCACGGCAAGCGGGCGGACATCACCTTTCTTTGTAGGTGTATGTGCAAGATTTCAATCTGCTCCAAAAGAGAGCCATATGACAAAATGACTAAGAGAATATTGAGATACTTGAAAGGAAGCCAAGAAGTTGGCTTATGGTATCCAAAGGAAGGTGGATTCAAGCTAATTGGCTATTGGACTTTGACTATCTTTGGATGCGAGTGGACAGAAAAACCTCGAGGCACATGTCAAATGCTAGTAAACAGTGATTTCTGGTTTAGCAAGAAGCAAAATTCAATAGCCACCTCTACGTGAAAGCGGAGAATACATAGGCTGCGGCAATTATTTGTCAGCCCAAATCCTATGGATGAGACAAAGTGAGAGACTATGAAGTTGAGGAAAATGAAATTCCAATCATGTGTGATAACACAAGTGCAATTGCAATCACTCAAAATCTGTGTTGCACTCGAGAACAAAGCATATCGATGTCGATATCACTTCATAAGAGATCATGTTGAAAAGAAGGACATCATCTTGGAATATATCTCAACCGATAAACAATTGGCCGACATCTTCACAAAACCATTATGTGAGTTAAGATTTGAAGAACTCAAGCATGAGTTAGGGTTAATTGAGCTAAGCTGACACTCAGAAGAATCAAAGAAAAGAAATGTAACACAAAAAGGGAAAAAGAGCTGAACTCACAAATCGCTAAGTAAATCACCGTAGATCGGAAAGACAATTTATACCAAGTCGACAACAATTTGAGTCACAAAGAGGAATGAGAAAAGAAGAGCTAAACCGGTGAGGGCAAAAGCTGAATCATTTATGAGCCAAGTGACAAAAACGCAGTCGTTTTGACTAAGCGAGAATGTTTTTAAGGATTACGTCAGCATAATTATGACGTGTACATGCAAAAGCTGCACACCAAGCTTATGATTGGATATAAATGCTGCCGCATTAAATACGAGACATTAAATGCTAAATCGGCGTGCAAAATCTAAGCCGTTGATTTCGATCACATTTCAAAAACCACCCGCACGTCCTTTCATAAAACCATACTTAAACCATTTTCGTCCGTTTCTCTCACACACTACCAAAACTGATCATTTCTCTCTCTCAGAAGCAAAGGCAAAAATTCTCTCAAAACCCTATCTATCTTCAAATCAATCTCTAAGTTTTCATCGATAAAATCCTGAAAAATGGCACCAACCTATGATTTTGTCAAGTTAGGAAAACAAATCCACACCAAGGTCTCTTGTGGATTTCGGCGGCATGGTGAAACAGGGTCCGAGCGACACCCTAGTGATGAAAATTGCCGAGAAATTGGAAACGCCTGGGCTGAAATCATTTTACGTATTTGGAATATCCGATGACCTATGTGGAGGAGGTCGCGCGATTCTACGTGAATGCAAAGATTCACGATGAAGGGATAAAGTCACCCATTCACGGAAAGAAGCTCACCATCTCTCGCCAAGGATTTGGTTGAACAATGCTCACTACCAACGGAAGGAGCATCGAAATTAACGGTTGATTTAAACCATTCCGCTTGGAAAGAAATAGCCAAGCCCGACTATCTTTGATAAAATAGTTTACACAAACAAACAAGAGGTCTTGAAGGAGGATTATCACAAGTGTTGGACATAGTTGCCAAATGTATTGACATCAAATTTGGCGACTTTGACCAACCAATCAAAAGCAAAGTTGATCGTGATGGTGCGATCATTGAAGAAAGGAAAATAAAATCGGGCTGAGTTTGTTTACGGTATGCGAGAATGTAGGGAACAAATCCTTCAAGGAAGATGGCACATTTGGAGGATCCCTAGGATATGGCTTTGGTGATTGGCCGGGTGATGGGAGGCGAAAGGAGTCCCTCTAGACATGGAAAGGCGTTCCATGTAAACAAGAGGATGTTTAGATCAAACCTCTCGGCACACGAGAAGAGAGCCTACGCCAAGAGAGGCGACACGAGTGAGGGGGAATCGGTGACCACTGAAGATACAAATGTTTCCTCTCCACCAAAGAAGAAAGTCGCCCTGCTTGCTGCTAAGAAGATAACTGCTCTCGCAAAGAAAGAAAGTCAAACCTCGCTCCGCCCCTGCAGCAGTCAGTCACCGCCCCTCGCACCGTGTCCCCGCCCCAGCTAGGCGGTCAAGAAGGACTCTCAAATACCTTCTCCGATCGTCAAAACGAGGAGAAGCGATAAGCAAGATGGCGGCTCCTCGAAGAAAACACCAAAGGCCCGCCGCCAAGACTCAAGAAAGCGTCTCTCGAACCGAGAAATCCCCGGTACAAATAAAAAAGACGAAGAAGAATCATCAAGCGCTCCGAGCTGGAGAAACCGGCCGAGTCACCACTCATTTGGAACAAATACAGAAATTGTCAAGCAAAGAGAGTCCCCAGATGTAATTGATGAAACTAAGTCTGATTTGAAAGGCGATCAATGAGGCAAATATGAAGAAATAATTTGTAGTCTCACGCTTGGTGAGACACAAGAAGAAGGTGATAGAGTTGATAGTGATGTGATGATCCTATCCCCACTTTACCCGGATATTCAAAATTATCTGCGCGAGTGGAGGAAATGGAAATTGAATCGATCCAGGAAACAGTTCCAACGGCCCGAGTTTATCGAAGAAGAAGAGGAATGTTGAACTTCCTTGGATCGACCTCTGTGATCAAAGATTTGGATGAAGACAAGCGCATGAGATATCCCGCAGATCTTCAAGGACAAGGAGAAGGAAAAAGACAGCAGAGGAAGGCGAGGCACGTGAGAAGGCCAAGATATGCCCTATCTCGGCACCATAGAACACACACATCCTCTCCTTGATGTCTTATCGGCGGTGATGAGGATCGGACTCTTTCACGCTGACGAAGAGTTGTAAATGCAGACAAGCAATGCATGAATCCAAAATTCTTCATGAGAAGAGCATGATGGAGGACCGGAGAGTCCTCCGAACATTTGAAATTGATCCAATGGGAGTGGTTCAAACAAATCGCCTTGTTGTTCTTTGCCACCACTTCCCCAAAGACACTCGGAAGAAGGAATTAAGGAACTGGCGATGAAACCGGGATAGTGGGGACCCCAGTCAAGCCAACCCCTATTGAAGGTGTTTTACCACCGCCCCTTTGGTGAACACTCAATAGAAACAGTAGGGAGCTTGGAGATGAGTGATCCCATTCCGAGTCACTCGGTGGTGCGCCGGTGGGGAAACTCCCTCCACTGCGGCAAGGTCGGAGAATCTGCAGATGACTCAACAAACACCAAGCGACCAGCAAGTTGCCATCAACGAAGCTCGAGGCGATTGAGACTGTCTCGGTGAGGTGCCAAGCGCCTCGAAGGCTAATGACGCCATCGATGCGGTTGAGGCACATGAAGGAACAACCCGGGAGTTAACACTCAGGCGATGAAAGTGCAATCCATGGGGTTGAGACTCCAATGGATGCCACCACGAAGACCCTAAGACAAGGCGGTGACACTTTGCCGAAAGGGACGTCAAGGCCTCATTGCGATCGAGACCGCTGGAGGTAATGAAGGCCCACGGGAGGTTGAGACTTCCCGGGGTAAAGAAGTGAAGTAGAGAACATCCCCTCCCGCTATCATTGACCCATCCGAAAAAGGAGATAAAGCGCTTCATGATTCCCAGGATAATCGATGTAACCTTTGCGGGATCGAAGCGACGAAGAAGTTCGAGTCATCCCCGTGACAGATCCAAAAGACTCAGTGCGGATGTTCCAAGCACGAGCAAGTCGATCCCAAGACTACTCGTCAAACCTTTAATTTTGATGATGAGCCAACAATGGAAATCTCATCATCGTCCAATGACGCTCGATAATGCCGAGGACCAGTCTACTCAATTGGAGAAAACAATCGAGACCAAACGGTTTGTTGAAACAGTGAGGCTCGGCAAGCCGGGTCCACTTCACAACAGACCCGGTGAAAGCAGAGTCCTGCGCGCAGCTCCCAAGCTACGGCGAGTTCGACTCCAAAAGGAACTTCACGCGCACCTCTCATCATTGAACAAATACGGTTGGCCGTGATGATTCCTTTATAGAATCTTTTCCTTTCTCTCTGGAGGTACCCGACCTCCCGAAGAGTCGAAGAACGAATGCACACGCTTCCATAGACCAGCTCCTATTATTCCATCAGTACCATTGTTCGGTGATTATGACTTTGACTTTTTGCATGGCCATCACCGCAACGGAAGAATCACCAAGTTCGCGAGGTGTTCAAGGCATTATTTTTGAGATTGAACGGATGGAGAGGCATCGAGCCTCTTTGGACATGAGATGGACAACAGAGATGCCAACCTTACGGCCCGACTTGAGAGGTATAAAATGATCGGATGATCGGGGAATGGTGGCAACAAAGAAGAGAGACAATGCGTGTGGAACAAGTTAGATACTTCAGGACATTGTTCAACAAGGCTGGTATGGAGAGAGCGAGAATCCGATGCAAAACGAAATTGAGAGAACACATTGAGCACATGCATGACGCTCACACTTTGCCGAGATAAAGCTCTTTGTGTGAGCAAAATAAAAGTGATCTACAACGTTTGGAAGAAAACATGAATAGAAAATTCAGCCTTCTCATGGCTGAGATGAAGCTAATTTCAGCAGAGTCCAACGCTACTCGATCCGAATTTCGTGCCGCATACACCGCATCGGACTCGGAGAACTCACTATCGATGAGGTGTTAGGAAATTTATTGTTTAACATTTTGATGAATGCCATGTAAAACTTAGAATAGAGAGTTGGCACCCCAATTCTTGTTGTAAAATGCATTGTAATAAATAGAGTGGCCAAAAGTGAGTTAAGTCGGCCTACGCCCTAAAATGCAAGAAGACAATCGAAGACTTGAAGGAAGACTCACTGCGAGACAACCGAGTATGGCAAAGAAGAGTAGACGGGAACTCTATGAAGAAGCGGTGAGATGGTGAGTGGAGTATTAGTCAAGTCAACTCAAGAAAAGCCAAGTCTCAAGTTGAAGCGGCGAGAAGAGTCATCCAATGATTGGAAGGCGACTCTAAGTCACCTGGGGGAAAGCAAGGAAATGCGTCAAGTCGAGATAATCGTAAAAGATCCGTTACCGAAATCAAGAGATTTACTTAAACAAGTAATATCTCCATACCACCTCTCGGAGTGCTCACCCGGTCGAAGCGTGCAAAAGGAATGAACCAATGGGAAGCACTACACCGTGTCGAACTACGAAAAGGTGAAAGAACAATTCATACGAGGAAATGGCAATTCCAAGGATCGCAACAAGACAAGCCAACGATCGCAAGTGACTTTCAAAAATAAGCCTATCTCTTCAATGGGCAAATTTTTGAAAGATCACTATAAAAGGCCGAGGAATGACTACGAGAGAAGGTTACGAACCACGAACATTCAAGAAATCAATTAAATTGTAACAGAAATACTCTCAAATCATTCAAAATTAATCCTCAAGCCTACATTACGAAGCACATCAATCCAACACTCACTGTGAAGGAAAGATAACTTCAATCAGTTGAAGACGAAACTTTTGAAGAAAAGGGGTCTACATTCCACGAAGGATTGTAGGAAGGTTCAAGGTCGAACCAAGTCTTAAGCTTTTGGAGGGCTTCGTGATCAAATCCAAAAAGTTTGAGCAAGTGAGTTTGTAGTAGCAAAGCGGTGCCGCCTGTGAAGAAGCCGAGCCGCACGAGAAGACAATCGAGTGATCAAGGCATCTCGATCGAGTCCCAAAGGATCAAGTCATTTGTGTGATCAAGACTTGTATCCGGACTGTTACCACTTTGTATCTCGATCATTACCTAGTGGATTCCTCCGGGAGTTGGAGAAGAGAGGAGTAGAAGAATTACCATCTTGAACCTCTATAAAAATTTCATTGTGTCATTTACATTTCAAAGACTTTAATTCTTGCATTTTTAATCGCTTATATCTGTTGATAAATTTGCTATCCACTTGATAATTTATAAGTACTAAACCAAGCACTAAACTCTTGCTTAATCAAACTTAAGGGTGTTAAGTCTTTGTGAAAACAAAACCACAGTTGAGTTAACTTATAGCCAACAAATCGAGTTATTCCATCAACGGCTCGATTGAGTTGATTTGAGAGATTAACTCTCTTGAGTGACTAAATTGATTGTCCATCAAGGACACAAGCGTAGTATCAACTCGTATATTTAAAAGGACTAAATCGAAAATTTGGTAAGGTTTATTCAACCCCCTTCTAAACCTTACACTTACACCCCTTGGGACCTACAAGTGGTATCGGAGCGGTTGGTTCATTGAACCCTCCGCACCAGTTCTTGAACTAGATCTCCAAACTTTTCAAAGTCCGCTTTAGTACTTAAACTTTCAAAACTCTTTTTATCATTAAAAATTATTATCATGGAAGCAAATTTGACACGCATCCTTATGTTCACTATTGAAGAATTTGATGATTGGAAAATTCGTATGCGAGTGCTCTTCTATCGGCATTACATGATGAGATGTGGATAGTGATAGAAGATGGGCCTCTCGCAAATCTTAAAGGTGAACACAATCTGCATTTAAGAGTCATTTGAAGGAGAAGAGGAAGTTGCTCCTAGACTGTCATGGTTGAAAAACCAAGAATCGAATGGACAAATGATGAGAAAAAGATATAACCTGGACAATGTAGCCAAGGACATCCTTTACAAAACCTTGGACAAAACCATGTTCAATAAAGTCAAATCATGCAAAACGGCTAAAGAAATGGGACAAGTGACATTGATTTGTGAAGGCTCGGAGCAAATCAAAGAAAACAAATTATCGGTGGTCATGTCTGAAATTTGAGAACTTCAAAATGATCTCGGAGAAAACTGGATCAATGGATGCTCGGTTCACGAGAAATCACAAATGAAATCGCACTTGGAAAGGAATATACACGAAGAAATGTGTATGAAGATCCTAAAAAGTCTTCCGGTGAATGGGAAATGAAGGTCATGGCACCGAGACATTCCATGGACCTATCAAAGACATCCAACGATGAATTATTCTCGAGACCTCAAAGCCTACGAGTTTGAGTTGAGAAGAAAAAGACAAGGAAGAGACAGATGTACCCAAAACAATTTGCTCTAATTGTTAAAGATGGGAAGAGAGCTCAGTCAAAGAAGTCATTGATCCGGAAGAAATAGCCCGATGGTTAAAAGATTCAACAAGTTCTTTAATAAGAACTACAAGAGAGGAAAGGGTGAATCTTCTAGAAGACACTCGGCTCCCTCAAAATCAAGGAAGATAGGCCAACCAAGAGAACAGATCATCAAAAAGTTGAGTATCAAAGGGTGACAACCCAAGAATGGAAAGAGTCGATCAAAAGGTGAATATCTATGTTGGAATCGTAGACAACCAGGTCACTATGCCATTGATTGCTCATATCCTGTAGTTAACAATACAAGGGAATGAAGAAGAAAGAAAGAAAGTGTCTTGAGAGAAAGAAGACAAGAAAAGAAAAGGGCAATGATGGCTGCAGAGATCTTGAAACACCAAGTCAAGAGAGATTGATTGAGAGCAAAGAAGCCGACTACTCAAGTGACTCGAAGAAGAAGCCCCGATCCGCTTGATGGCCAAGGAACAAGATCAACTCGACCAAGAAGATGAGGTACACTCTAACTCATCAAACTCGTACACTAGTGATAGTGACTGTGACACACACACTTCATCACCCACCGATCTTTATGATTCATTTGGCAAAATGATGAAAGATTTTGAACACATTAAATCCTCACACACACTATTGAATGAGGAAAACAGACCTACTCAAAAGTCAAAACTCAAAGTCGACAAAGGAGCCGAGTACTCTAAGTCAAATAGGCGATGAGAATGAAAGTTTAAAATTTGAAAATGCTAAATTAATAGCGAGAAATTCTTTGCTATAGAAAAGAGGAGAATGACCTCAAGAATGTTATTGCCTCATTCACTAAGGCATCTAAATCATTGGATGATCTTATTATGAGTCAAAGAGAATGTGGAGACAAGACGGGCTTAGGATTTAATTCCTCTGTGCTATGTCAAACCTCAAAAGTAATTTTGGAAAAAGGATCTTCAAGCCATGAAGAGTCCGAAAAATCCAAAACTCTAAATGTTGCACACACATTCACTCCAAAACACAATAACAAGCAAGTGGCCTTGGTTATAAAGGAAAAAGGAAAAAAGGTTGATTGAGTGCTGAAAGGACAGTGAGAAGAGATTCAAAGAGAGTTTCTCAAGAAACTCCAAAGTAAAATACTGTAAAAGGGAAGCAAAGCTACCAAAAACCCAGAAAATCCATAAAAGAAATACATATGATGGGAATGGTAAAAATATCCAAGCAAGTGATTGGAATAATGTGAACTATTAGCATAGACTTATGGAATATAAGCCCAAATGGCAAAGGCCTAGAAATCAAAGGCCATTCCAAAAGTATAAGAGCTTTCATCAAAGACACACATATGCACCTAGGCACTACACTCAAAGACACCACAATTACCCAAGGAAGGCAATTGCTAAAACACATATGCAGGCATACTGAGACAAAAGAGACAATTTGTATGAACCTAGAATCCCCAAGCAATTTGCGAATTAATTATGATTATGGCAGCGATAGATGGCAACCCCTTAGAGTCAAATTATTTGGCTATAGGTTGGTTGGATCATCTTACAATTCTAACCCCTCGGGACCCAGACAAGTATGGGTACCTAAAACTTAATTTCTTGATTGCGGGTTCAAGGAACAAGGCGAGTGCCGGAACCTGGTACATGGATAGTTACATGGTACGAGAGGAATGGATTAGAAATCACGGATGTTGCATATGTTGAAGGACTCAACTTCAACTTATCGAGCATCGATCCAACTCGTGACAAGGGCTACAATGTTGGATTCAACATGGGTGTATGCCAAATCAAGGATATTGAATCAAATGAAGTTGTCTTTGCAAGGATGTAGACGAGAAGAATATGTATGTCGTGGATTGGTCAACCGCAACACCCATCACCTCGTCTACTAGCAAAGAGCACAATTTGAATCAAGTTGGTTTGTGGCACAAAAAAGCCGAGTCACCCGAATTTCAAAACGATCAACAAGCTTGCGAAGTAATCTTGTGGAAGGACTTCCCGGACTAAAGATACAAGAAGGAGAGTATATGTGACGATGTCGAAGGAAAACAAATCAAGTCATCATTCAAAGAAAAGACATGCCAATATTCAACAAGAATATTGCATCGGCTACATATGGATCTATTTGGCCCAAATGGAACCGGCCAAAGATAAGTGGAAAGAAATACACCTTGGTGGTAGTAGATGACTACTCAAGATATACATGGACAATATTCATGTGTAAGAAGAAAGAAACTCTACAAAAACTACCACGGTGATGAAGAGGATTCAAAACGAGAAGAGTCAAACCATTATCAAAATAAGATCGGGAGAGGAACCGAGTTTGTCAATGGAATAATAACTCGATATTGTATTGAGAATGGTATTAGTCATGAACTATCGCAGTTAAAGGACTCCACAATGAGAATGGAGTTGCGAAAGAAGGAACATAACCCTCAAAGAAGCGGCAAGGACCATGTTAGTCAAGGGGTTACCAAAAAGATTTTGGTCAAGCAATCAACACGACTTGCTACACTCAAAAAAGAGATGTATGATAAACAGGCGGTGACAAAGACTCCATATGAGATTTGGGTGGAAGAAAACCAAATGTTGCACATTTGAGAATATTTGGATGTAAATGCTTCATCCACAACAATGGCAAAGACAATCTAAAGGCTTTTGATGCTAAAGTGATGAAGGTATCTTCTTAGGATACTCGGTGAAAGCAAAGCTACGTAATACTCAACAAAAGAACTATGGTTGCGAAGAATCCATTCATGTGGTATTTGATGAGCCAAATGTAAATGGAGAAGACATTGAAGAGTCAACGATAAGTGAAACATCCAACCATACGAGAAAAGTCCCTATGTTGAAGTCAAGTGAAATTATCAATTCGAGAAGAAGATGAGATAGTGAATCTCAAAAAAATTTTGAAAATTTGCGGCTAAGTGATTACGAGAGATCGACCACAAAGAACACGGTACCGCAAGTCGATCAATCCAGCCTAACTTACTCCAACTCGATGTAAGATGGCCGAGAGACCATCCACGAGAACTTGTCATTGGAGATATAAAGAAGGTGTCAAAACAAGATCTTAACTCAACAAGAAGCCATGTTCACATGCTTCATCTATAAATAGAGCCCAAAGACGTGTCACAAGCATTGGACGACACACATTGGATTCAAGCTATGCAAGAAGAGTCAATCGGTTTGAAAGAAATAAAGTATGGGAATTAGTGCAAAGACCCATACATCAAAATGTTATTGGCACCAAATGGGTGTTCAGAAATAAGGTGAACGAGGAAGGTTCTGTGGTAAGAAACAAAGCAAGGTTAGTAGCCGAAGGCTATTGCCAAGAAGAAGTGATAGATTTTGATGAAACATTTGCCCCTGTAGCAAGATTGGAAGCTATAAGGATGTTTCTTGCCTATGCAGCTCACAAGGATTTCATTGTATATCGGATGGATGTAAAAAGTGCATTCCTAAATGGTTTACTGGAAGAAGAAGTGTATGTTGAACAACCTCCAGGATTTGAGCAGAAGACTCTTGGAGATAAGGTATACAAACTCAAGAAAGCTCTATATGGATTGAAACAGGCACCCAGAGCATGGTATGATACTTTGTCACAATTCCTAACCGAAAATGGATTCACAAAAGGAAAAGTAGATAGAACACTTTTCAGGATTCAAGACAAAAAGAGTATACTGCTTGTTCAAATATATGTGGATGACATCATTTTTGGATCCACAAACAAAGAGTTGTGTGAAAAGTTTTCAAACCTCATGCAAAGTAAATTTGAAATGAGCATGATGGGAGAGCCGACATTCTTCCTTGGACTTCAAGTGAAACAAGTGAAGGATGGAACCTTCATAAGTCAAACAAAATACACAGAGATTTAATGAAGAAGTTTGGTATGGAGGAGAAGTCTTCAGTAAAAATACCAATGAATACATCACCAAAATGGACATGGATGCAGATGGCAAGCCTTTAGATCAAACAAGATACATAGCACTTATTGGATCATTGCTCTATCTCACAAAGAAGCGAGGCCGTACATCACCTTTCTTTGTAGGTGTATGTGCAAGATTTCAATCTGCTCCAAAAAGAGAGCCATATGACAAATGACTAAGAGAATATTGAGATACTTGAAAGGAAGCCAAGAAGTTGGCCTATGGTATCCAAAGGAAGGTGGATTCAAGCTAATTGGCTATTCAGATTCGACTATCTTTGGATGCAGAGTGGACGGGAAGAGCACTTCGAGGCACATGTCAAATGCTAGGAAACAGTGATTTCTGGTTTAGCAAGAAGCAAAACTCAATAGCCACCTCTGGTGAAGCATAATACATAGTCATGCGGGCAAATTGTTGTGCCTAAGTCCTATGGATGAGACAAAGAAAGTGAGAGACTATGAAGTTGAGGAAAAAGAAATTCCAATCATGTGTGATAACACAAGTGCAATTGCAATCACTCAAAATCTGTCCGCACTCAAGAACAAAGCATATTGATGTCGATATCACTTCATAAGAGATCACGTTGAAAAGAAGGACATCATCCTGGAATATATCTCAACTGATAAACAACTAGCTGACATCTTCACAAAACCATTATGTGAGTCAAGATTTGAAGAACTCAAACATGAGTTAGGGTTAATTGAGCTGAGTTAACTTTGAGAAGACTCAAAGAAAAGAAATGGAACACAAAAAGTGAAAAAGAGTGAACACACAAATCATTTCAAGAATCACCAGATTAATATCGGAAAGAAAGCTACACCGAGTCCATTGAATTTGAGTCACTAAGAGAACTGAGAGAAGAAGAGCCAAATCGGCTAAGGGATAAGCCGAGTCACTTATGAGCAAAATGACAAAAACGCATGATCACTTTGACTAAGCGGGAATGTTTTTAAGGAATACGTCAAAGATAATGATGATGTGTACGACATAAAGCCGCACACCAAGCTTAGGATTGGATATAAATCTTTGCCGCATTAAATACGAGACATTAAATGCTAAATAGGCGTGCAAAATCTAAGCCGTTGATTTCGATCACATTTCAAAAACCACCCGCACGTCCTTTCATAAACCATATTTAAACCATTTTAAATCTGTTTCTCTCTCACACTTCCAAAACTGTTCATTTCTTTCTCTCAAAAGCAAAGGCAAAAATTCTCTCGAAGCCCTATCTATCTCCAAATCAATCTCCAAGTTTTTCTTTGATAAAATCCTCGAAAATGGCACCAACTTATGATTTTATCAAGTTAGGAAAGCAAATCCACATCGGGTCTCTTTGTGGATTTCGGACGGAATGGTGAAACAGGGGTCCGACGACACCCTAGTGAAGAAAATCGCTGAAAAATTGGAAACGACCGGGCTAAAACATTTTTTGACGTTAGAATATCCGATGACCTATGTGGAGGAGGTCGACGATTCTACGTGAATGCTGAAATTCACGATGAAGAAATAAAGTCATCATTCACGGAAAGCGGTGACTATCTCGCCAAGGATTTGGTGAACACGCTCACTACCAATCAAGGAGCATCGAGATTAACGGTTGATGTAAACCTGGCCGATGCTTGGAAAGAAATAGCCAAGCCCGACTATCTTGATAAAATAGTGTACACAAAGAAACAAGAGATTTGAAGGAGGATTATCACAAGTTGTTGGACATAGTTGCCAAATGTATTGACATCAAATTTGGCAGCTTTGACCAATCTGTCAAAGGCAAAGCGATTGTAATGGCCGCAATCATCGCAGAAAAAGAAGATAAACGGGCTGAGTTTGTCTCACAGGACTCGCTGCCGAACGTAGGGAACAAATCCTTCAAGGAAGATGGCACATTTGGAGGATCCCTAGGATATGGCCTAGTGATTGGCCGGTGATGGAGGTGAAAGAGTCCCTCTTAGACATGGGAAAGCATTCCATGTTAACAAGAGGATGGTCGAGCAAATCTCTCGGCGCCTGTAAGAGAGCTACGCAAGAGAGCGACACAAGTGAGGGGGAATCAATCGACCTTGAAGATACAAATTTTTCCTCTCCATCAAGAAGAAAGCTGCCCCTGCACTACTTGCTAAGAAGATGCTTGCCCCTGCAGCAAAGAAAGTCAAACATGCTCCTCCCTCGCAGCAGAGTCACCGCCCCGCAGCGTGTCTCTCCCGCCCAAAGAAGAAAGGGTCGAGAAGGACTCTCAAATACCTTCTTCGATCGTCAAAAGGAGGAGAACTGATAAGCCTAGACGGCCATCTCCTCGAGAAGAAGACACCGATCACGGCCCCCGCCGCCCAAGACTCGAGAGGACACGCCTCTCGAACCGTAAATCCCTCCGGTACAAACTAGGAGACGAAGAAGAATCATCAAGCCCTCCGAGCTTGAGAAACCGGTGAGTCGACCACTCGGTGGAGCAGACATCTGGGAGAGGCTGGCTGGAGAAGTAGAGTCTCGGATGTAGTTGATGAAACAAATTGCTATGTCTCTTTGAAGGCGATCAGGAGAGGCAACTCAAGACACACCTGTAGTTCACACATTTGAAACACAAGAAGAACTGCTAGAGCGGATAGTGATGTAATGATCCTATCTCCACCTTACCCGGACATCCAAAATCGTCTGCGTGAGTGGAGAAATGGAAGTTGAGTAAATCAAGGAGCAGTTCCAACGGCTTTGAGTTTATAGAAGAAGAAGAGGAACTGTTAAACTTCCTTGGACTAACCATGTGCTCCCAAAGACTTGATGAAGACAATCGCACAGACATCCTGCAGATCTTCAAGTAAAAGGAGAAAGAAAAGCAAGCAGAGGAAGCCGAGGCACGCGAGAAGCCAGATCTCGCCCTATCTCGGCACCCACAGAACACACACATCCTCTCCTCGATGTCTTGTCGACAGTGATGAGGATCCAGGAGAATTCTTTGCCGCAGAAGAGTTGCAAATGCAGCAAGCATTGCACGAATCGAGAATCCTTCACGAGCAAAGATTGATGGAGGGACGGGGAGAGTCCTCCGAACACGGTGAAATTGATCCAATGGGAGTGGTTCAAAGAAATCGCCATCGTTGTTGTTCTTTGCCACCACTTCCCAGAAAGACACTCGGAAGAAGGAATTAAAGGAACTGGCGATGAAATTGGGATAGTGGAGACCCGGTCGAGCCAACTCCTATTGAAGGTGTTTACCACCGCCCCAACTGCGGTACATTCAATCGAAACAGCCGGGAGTTTGGAGACGAGTGACCCCATTCCAAGTCACTCTCCGGGTGCGCCCGGGGGAAACTCCTCCACCGCTGCGGCAAGGTCGGAGGATCTTTGCAGATGACTCCACAACGAATCAAGGAGGCGAAGGAGAGAAAATACACACACAAGAAGAAGAAAGCAAGTTTCCATCAACGAAGCTCGGACGATTGAGATGTCTCTCACCGAGGTGCCAAGCTCCGAAGGCTAATGACGCGCGATGCGGTCGAGGCACATGAAGGAATGTACGGGAGTTAACACAGGCGATGAAAGTGCAATCCATGGGGTTGAGACTCCAATGGATGCCACCGCATGAGAAGACCCTAAGACAAACCGACACTTTGTCGAAAGGGAGGACAAGGCCTCGTTGCAAAAGAGAGACCGCTGGAGGTAATGAAGGCCCACGGGAGGTTGAGACTTCCGGGGTAAAGAAGTTCAAGTAGAGAACATCCCTCCCGCTATCATCGACCCATCCGAGAAGGAGATAAGCGCACTTCATGATTCCCAGGATAATCCCGATGTAACCTTTCGGGATCGGAAAGGCGAAGAAGAAGGTCATCCCCCGTGACAAATCCAAAAGACTCAGTGCGGATGTTCCAAGCACGAGCAAATCGATCCCAAGACTACTCGTCAAACCTTTAACTTTGATGATGAGCCACCAATGGAAATCTCATCATCGTCCGATGATGCTTCCGATAAGGCCGAGGACGGTCTACTCAATTGGAGAAATTTGAGACCAACGAAGTGTTGAGACAAATTGAGGCTCAAAGAAAGCTGGATCCACTTCACAACAAACACCGGTGAACAAGAGACCACCGCGCAGCTCCTCAAGCCATGGCAGGTCGATTCCTAAAGGAACTTCACGCGCACCGCTCATCATCGAACAAATCCCGGTGGCGGTGATGAATCCTTTATAGAATCTTTTCCTTTTTCCCGGAGGTACCCGACCTCCATGAAGAGTCGGAAGAACGAACGCACACGCCGAAAATGCTGATGCAAAACGAAGCCGAGAGAACATATTGAGCACATGCATGAAGCTCACATTGCCGAGATTAAGCTGCTGCGTGAGCAAAACAAGAGTGATCTCTGGCGTTTGGAAGAAACCATGAATACAAAATTCAGCCTTCTCATGGTGAGATGAAGCCGATTTGAGAGTCCAACGCTACTCGATCCGAATTCGTCGTGCCGCATACTCTGCAACAGACTCGAGACAAAACTCAACCATCAAAGAGCTAGACTTCCCGCTTGCAAGTCTGTTTCGGCGTTCCTCTCTCCTTTGATGATGCCAAAAAGGGGGAAGAGGAATACCTAAAAAAGCGCAAGGGGATCTGAAGTTGAGAAGGAAGGAAGAAGCGTGCGAAGGAAAATCAGTTGAGGAAGTGTTGAAACAAAAGAAAGGAAAGCTTGTTGAGGGGAAGGATTGACAAATGTGACCTTGATGATTGCACAAACCCCCAACAAGGTCCTCATCACGGTGACATCATCAGACAAACTCCCTCGTGACTCGCCACTCCAACACTCTGCTATATCTATGGTGAAAAGAGAAAAACAATTGAAGCGGGGATGAAGGAAGTGGAAGGAAGAATGGATGCCCGAGTTATGAACATCTTGAAAGAACATGGAGGCATTCCAAGAGCGAGACACTTATGCCATTTCGGATGTCGGGACAGTAACCACGATCCAGTTGATGAATTTAAAACGCCGCATCGAAGGATACTTTGCAAAAATGTCTATGGCTCAAGCTTGGGACTTGTCTTGGGAAAAGGGTCTCACGTTATGTGAAGAAGGCGACAGCAATGGACTACCTGCAATCACTCTGCTGGTCACCCCATTGGAAAGAAGAAGACCCCAAGTACAATACACGCCCAGGTAGAGGAAAAAGTAGTGGTGGAGGAAGAGGTTTGACCTAGCCGCGCCCAAAAATATTGAATACGTAGATCCAGGAAAGAAAGGAGGGATCTCTTCGGGTTTGGCTTGACCAAGTAGCAAATTTTCAAGTGGCTAAAACTAACGCCGAGTATGCAAAAAGAATAGAAGAAGAAAACAAGAGACAAACTCGGCTATGGGAGGAAAGACAGGAAATAATAAGAAGAGATGAAGCTGCCAGGAAGGCATATGAAAAGAAAAAGAAAATTTACGAGAAAAAGAGAAGAAGAGAAGAAGATCTTTGAACAAGATGAAAAAGGAGACAACGAAGGAGATGAAGTGTTTCTTTGTCCACCCTTCGTGTATTTTATTATGTAAATACATACAATGTAAGTCTTCTGTAATAAAGCTATAAATTCTATATTTTTCTGTGAAGACAAATATGTGTACTGATACACCTTGTAAACCGTTGTGTAAAAGAACAAGAATGATATGATCAATAAAAGGATTGATTATGCGCATACATTCTATGTCAATACACTATCTGTATGTATCTTTGCTATTTGCATTTTTGAATGGTTTAAGTTTTGGCATCATCAAAAAGGGGAAATTGTTAGGAAATTTATTGTTTAAGATTTTGATGAATGCCATGTAAAACTTAGAATAGAAAGTTGGCACCCCAATTCTTGTTGTAAAATGCATTGTAATAAATAGAGTCGGCCAAGCCGAGTTAAGTCACCACGCCCTAACATGCAAGAAGACAATCAAGACTTGAAGGAAGACTCCGCGAGACAAGTGAGTATGGCAAAGAAGAGTAGACGGAACTCTATCAAGAAGTAGGCCGAGATGCACTAAGTGGAGTATCGGTCAAGTCAACTCAAGAAAAGCCAAGTCTCAAGTTGAAGCGAAAGAAGAGTCATCCATGATTGGAAGTCGACTCTAAGTCACCTAGGGAAAGCAAGGAAATGCGTCAAGTGGAGATAATCGAAAAGATCCGTTGTACGTAAATCAAGAGATTTACTTAAACAAGTAATATCTCCATACCACCTTTCTGAGTGCTCGGTCGTAAGCGTGCAAAAGGAATGAACCAATGGGAAGCACTACACCGTGTCGAACTCGAAAAGGTGAAAGAACAATTCATACGAGGAAATGGCAATTCCAAGGATCGCAAACAAGACAAGCCAACGATCGCAAGTGACTTTCAAAAATAAGCCTATCTCTTCAACGGGCAAATTTTTGAAAGATCACTATAAAAGGCTAAGGAATGACTCGAGAGAAGGTTACGAACCACGAACATTCAAGAAATCAATTAAATTGTAACGTAAATACTCTCAAATCATTCAAGATTAATCCTCAAGCCTACATTACGAAGCACATCAATCCAACACTCACCTGCGTGAAGGAAAGATAACTTCAATCAGTTGAAGAGGAAACTTTTGAAGAAAAGGGTCTACATTCCACGAAGGATTGTAGGAAGGTTCAAGGTCGAACCAAGTCTTAAGCTTTTGGAGGGCTTCGTGATCAAATCCAAAAAGTTTGAGCAAGTGAGCTATAGTAGCAAGGCAGCTGCCCTGTGAAGAAGTTGAGTCGCACGAGAAGCAGCTTGGTGAGTGATCAAGGCGTCTCGCATCGAGTCCCAAAGGATCAAGTCATTTGTGTGATCAAGACTTGTATCCCGGACATTACCACTTTGTATACCGATCATTACCTAGTGGATTCCTCCAGGAGTTGGAGAAGAGAGGAGTAGAAGAATTACCCCATCTTCGAACCTCTATAAAAATTTCATTGTGTCATTTACATTTCAGCACTTTTAATTCCTGCATTTTTAACTGCTTATATCTGCTGATAAATTTGCTATCCACTTGATAATTTATAAGTACTAAACCAAGCACTAAACTCTTGCTTAATCAAACTTAAGGGTGTTAAGTCTTCCGCTGAAAACAAAACCACAGTTGAGTTAACTTATAGCCAACAGCTGAGTTATTCCATCAACAGCTCAGTTGAGTCTGTTGAGAGATTAACTCTACTGAGTGACTAAATTGACTGTCCATCAAGGACACAGCTGTGTAGTATCAACTCTGTATATTTAAAAGGACTAAATCGAAAATTTGGTAAGGTTTATTCAACCCCCCCTTCTAAACCTTACACTTACACCCCTTGGGACCTACAACAGGTTCGACTTCCTGCTTGTCAATATGTTTCCAGGTGTCCCTCTCTCCTTTGATGATGCCAAAAAGGGGGAAGAGGAATACCTTAAAGCACAGAAGAGATCTGAAGCTGAAAAAGAGGATGCAGCTGGTCAGGGAAAGACAGCTGAGGAAGTATTGAAACAAAAGAAAGGAAAATCTGTTGAGGGGGAAGGATCAAAAGATGTGACCTTGATGATCGCACAAACCCCCCAACAAGGTCTTGTCACAGCTGACATTATCAGCAGCAAACTCCCTGTGACTCTGCCACTCCAACACTCTGCTATATCTATGGCTGAAAAGAGAAAGACAATTGAAGCAGGGATGGAGGAAGTGGAAGGAAGAATGGATGCCCGAGTTATGAACATCTTGAAACAACATGGAGGCATTCCAAAGACAGAGACACTTATGCCATCTCGATGTCGGGACCGAGCTACGATCAGTTGATGAATTCAAAACGCCGCTTCGAAGGATACTTTGCAAATATGTCTATGGCTCAAGCTTGGGACTTGTATCGGGAAAAGGGTCTCACGTTATGTGAAGAAGCCGACAGCAGCAGACTACCGGCAGTGATCACTCACTGGTCACTCCGCCGGTCACTCAGCTAGAAAGAAGAAGACCCCAAAGACAATACACGCCCAGGTAGGTAGAGGAAGAAGCGGTGGTGGAGGAAGAGGTTTCAGACCAGGCCTCTCGCCTAAAAACATTGAATACGTAGATCCCGGGAAGAAAGGAGGGATCTATGGGCTGGTCTTGACCAAATAGCAAATTTGCAAGTGGCTAAAAGTAATGCGGAGTATGCAAAAAGAATAGAAGAAGAAAACAAGAGACAAACTCAGCTATGGGAAGAAAGACAAGAAAGATTAAGAAGAGATGAAGTTTGCCAGGAAGGCATATGAAAAAAGAAGAAGAAGGCGGTGACGATGAGAAAAAGAGAAGAAGAGCAGAAGATCTTGAACAAGATGAAAGAAGGAGACAACAAGGAGATAAAGTGTTCTTTGTCCACCCCTTCATGTATTTTATTATGTAAATACATACTATGCAAGTCTTCCGCAATAAAGCTATAAATTCTTTATTTTTGTAGACAAATGTTTGCTCGATACACCTTGTAAACAATTGTGTAAAAGAACAAGAATGTTATGATCAATAAAAAGAAGGATTGATTCTACGCATACATTCTATGTGAATACACTATCTCAGTATGTATCTTTGCTATTTACATTTTTGAATGGTTTAAGTTTTGGCATCATCAAAAAGGGGGAAATTGTTAGAAATTTATTGTTTAGATTTTGATGAATGCCATGTAAAACTTAGAATAGGAAGTTGGCACCCCATTTTTGTTGTAAATCGCATTGTAATAAAAAAGGGCGGTCAAGCCGAGTTAAGTCGCCTACGCCAAACATGCAAGAAGACAATCGGAGACTAGAAGGAAGACTCTGCAAGACAAATGAGTATGGAAAGAAGAATAGACAGAACTCTATCAAGAAGCGGTGAGATGCGGTGAGTGGAGTATCGATCAAGTAAAACTCAAGAAAAGCCAAGTCTCAAGTTGAAGTGATGAAGAGTCATCGAATGATTGGAAGTCGACTCCAAGTCACCTGGGGAAAGCAAGGAAATGCAAATAAGTCGAGATAATCGAAAAAGATCCGTTGTACGTAAATCAAGAGAATTACCTAAACAAGTAATATCTCCATACTACCTTTCTCAAGTGCTCATCCCGAAGCGTGCAAAAGGAATAAACCAATGGGAAGCACTACACCGTGTCGTAACTCAAAAGGTGAAAAACAATTCATACGAGGAAATGGCAATTCCAAGGATCGCAACAAGACAAGCCAACGACTGCAAATGACTTTAAAAAATAAGCCTATCTCTTCAACGGGCAAATTTTTGAAAGATCACTATAAAAGGCTGAGGAATGACTCTAAGAGAAGAATAGAGACCAGAACCACAAACGTTCAAGCAATTATTAGAACAGTAAACCTGAAATATTCTCAATCCTCAAGCCTACACTACGAAGAACATCAATCCAACACTCACCTGTGAAGGAAAGATAACTTCAATCAGTTGAAGAGGAAACTTTTGAAGAAAAGGGGTCTACATTCCACGAAGGATTGTAGGAAGGTTCAAGGTCGAACCAAGTCTTGAGCTCTTGGAGGGCTTCGTGATCAAATCCAAAGAGCTTGAGCAAGTGAGTCAGTAGTAGCAAGGCAGCCGCCTGTGAAGAAGCCGAGTCGCACGAGAAGCCACCGAGTGATCAAGGCGTCTCAGATCGAGTCCCAAAGGATCAAGTCACCTGTGTGATCAAGACTTGTATCCGGATGTTACCACTTTGTATCGATCAATACCTAGTGGATTCCTCCAGGAGTTGGAGAAGAGAGGAGTAGAAGAATTACCCCATCTTCGAACCTCTATAAAATTTTTTATTGTGTCATTTACATTTCAAAGACTTTAATTCCCGCATCTTATTTGTTTAAATCAACTGATAAATTTGCTATCCATTAGATAATCTCTAGGTACTAAATCAAGCTCTAAATCTCTACTTAACCAAACTTAAGGGTGTTAAGTCTTCCCTAAAAACAAACCACAGTTGAGTTAATTTAGACTTAATTGAGTTATTCCATCAAGCTCGATTGAGTCGTTGAGAGACTAACTCTCTTGATTAACTAAATTGGTCGTCCACCAAGGACACAAATGTGTAGTATCAACTCGAATATTTAAAAGGACTAAATCGAAAATTTGGTAAGGTTTATTCAACCCCCTTCTAAACCTTACACTTACACCCCTTGGGACCTACAATGGTATATGCCAAATCAAGGATATTTGAATCAAATGAAGTTGTGTTGCAAGGATGCGGAGACAAAAGAACATGTATGTCGTGGATTGGTTAAATCGCAACACCAAGCACTGCTTATTAGCAAAGAGCACAAATTGAATCAAGTTGGTCGTGGGCACAAGAAGCCGAGTCACCTGAATTTCAAAACGATTAACAAGCTTGCGGAAGCGATAATCTTGTGGAAGGACTTCCGACTCGAGATACAAGAAGGAGAGTATATGTGACGATGTCGAAGGGAAAACAAATCAAATCATCATTCAAAGAAAAGACATGCCCATCTTCAATAAGAATATCAGATCCGCTACATATGGATCTATTTGGTCCAGTTGAACCAAACAAAGCATAAGTGGAAAGAAATATACCTTGGTGGTAGTAGATGACTATTCAAGATATACATGGACAATATTCATGTGTAAGAAGAAAGAAACTCTCAGAAACTACCACAAATCGATGAAGAGGATTCAAAATGAGAAAAGTCAAACCATTATCAAAATAAGATCGACAAAGGAACCGAGTTTGTCAATGGTATAATAACTCGTGATTGTATAGAAAATGGTATTGGTCATGAATTGTTCAAGGACTCCACAAATGAGAATGGAGTTGCGAAAGAAGGAATAGAACTCTCAAAAAAGCAAAGAAGGACCATGTTAGTCAAGACGGGGCTAACTAAAAGATTTTGGGTCAAGCAATAAACACAAAGATGCTATACTCAAAATAGATGCATGATAAATGATTAATCGACAAAGACTCCCTATGAGATTTGGATGGGAGAAAGCCAAGTGTTGCATATTTTAGAATATTTGGATGCAAATGCTTCATCCATAACAATGGCAAAGATAATTTAAAGGCTTTTGATGCTAAAGTCGATGAAGGTATTTTCTTGGGATACTCGGAAAGCAAAGCCTACTCTGAGTACTCAACAAGAGAACTATGGTTACAGAGGAATCTATTCAAGTGGTGTTTGATGAGCCAAATGTAAATGGAGAAGACTTTGAAGAGTCACCGATAAGCTGATTCAATCAACCATGCGAAGAGTCCCTATGTCAAGTCAAGCCGAATTATAAACCCGGATGAAGATGAGATAGCCGAGTCTCAAAAAACAGTGGAAAATCTGCAATAAGTGATGACGAGAGAGCGATCAAAGCAACATAGCCGCAAGACGATCAATCCGCCTAACTTACTCCAACCCGATGTAAGATGGCCGAGAGACCATCCACTGAATCGGTCATTGGAGATGTAAGAGAAGGTGTCAAAACAAGATCGTAACTCTCAACAAGCAATGTTCACCGCTTCATCTCACAAATAGAGCCTAAAGATGTATCACAAGCACTAGATGACACACATTGATTCAAGCCATTCAAGAAGAGTGAATCGGTTTGAAAGAAATAAAGTGTGGGAACTGGTTCAAAGACCTACCCATCAAAATGTTATTGGCACTAAATGGGTATTCGTAAACAAGATGAATGAGGAAGGTTCTGTGTGGTAAGAAACAAAGCAGTGATTGGTAGCCAAAGGATATTGCCAAGAAGAAGGAATAGATTTTGATGAAACTTTTGCTCCTGTGGAAAGATTGGAAGCCATAAGGATGTTTCTTGCCTATGCAACTCACAAGAACTTTATTGTATATCAAATGGATGTAAAGAGTGCATTCCTTAATGGTTTATTGGAAGAAGAAGTATATGTTGAACAACCTCCAGGATTTCATTGAGAAGATTCTTGGAGATAAGGTATACAAACTCAAGAAAGCTCTATATGGATTGAAATAGGCACCCAGAGCATGGTATGACACATTATCATAATTCGACCGAGAATGGATTCACAAAAGGAAAAGTGGATAGACCACTCTTCTAATTCAAGACAAGAAGAGCATACGCTTGTTCAAATATATGTGGATGACATCATTTTTGGATCCACAAACAAAGAGTCTGTGTGATAAATTTTCAAACCTCATGCAAAGCAAATTCGAAATGAGCATGATGGGAGAGTCGACATTCTTCCTTGGACTCCAAGTGAAACAAAGTGAAGGATGGAACCTTCATAAGTCGACAAAATACACCGGAGATTTAATGAAGAAATTTGGTATGGAAGAGAAGTCTTCGTGAAAATACCAATGAATACATCATCAAAATGGATATGGATGCAGATGGCAAGCGTCAGAGATCAAACAAGATACAAAGCACTTTTTGGATCATTGCTCTATCTCACAAAGAAGCGGGCGACATCACCTTTCTTTGCAGTGTATGTGCAAGATTTCAATCTTCTCCAAAAGAAAGCCACATGACTCGCAACCAAGAGAATCTTGAGATATTTGAAAGGAAGCCAAGAAGTTGGCTTATGGTATCCAAAGGAAGGTGGATTCAAGCTAATTGGTTACTTAGACTCGACTATCTTTGGATGTAGAGTTGACAGGAAGAGTACCTCGTGCACATGTCAAATGCTTGGAAATTGGCTAATTTCTGGTTTAGCAAGAAGCAAAATTCAATAGCTACCTCCACAATCAAGCAGAATACATAGTGCGGGCAAATTGTTGTGCTCAAGTCTTATGGATGAGACAAAGAAATGAGAGACTATGAAGTTGAAGAAAAGGAAATTCCAATCATGTGTGATAACACAAGTGCAATTGCAATCACTCAAAATCCTATGTTGCACTCAAGAACAAAGCATATCGATGTCGATATCACTTCATAAGAGATCATCTTGAAAAAGAAGGACATCACTTGGAGTATATTTCAACCGATAAACAATGGTGACATATTCACAAAACCATTAAGTGAGTCAAGATTTGAAGAACTCAAGCATGAGTTAGATTAATTGAGTGAGTTGACACTCGGGAGACTCAAAGAAAAGAAATGAAACACGAAAAGGGAAAAAAAAGAGTGAACTCTCAAATCGCCTAAGTGAATTAGCCGATCGGAAAAGAAAGTTGTACCGAGTTAGCCGATAAATGAGTATTTACATGCGAGGAAAGAAGAGTTAAATCGCTAAGGGGCAAGCCGAGTCATTTATGAGCAAAGTGACAAAAATGCGTCGTTTTACTAAGAGGGAATGTTTTTAAGAATGACGTCAAAGATAATTATGACGGTACAAAAGCAAAAGCCGCACACCAAGCTTATGATTGGATATAAATGCCGCCGCATTAAATACGAGACATTAAATGCAAATCGGCGTGCAAGATCTAAGCCGTTGATTTTGATCACATTTCAAAAACCACCCGCACGTCCTTTCATGAACCATACTTAAACCATTTTCGTCCATTTCTCTCACACTTTATCAAAAACTGTTCATCTCTCTCTCGAAAGCAAAAGCAAAATTTTCTCTCAAAACCCTTTTCAATCCTCAGATCATTTTCTAAAGTTTCGTTCGGTAAAATATTGAGAAATGGCATCCACTCATGATTTTGTCAAGCTAGGAAAGCAAATCCACACCGGGTCTACTGTGGATTTTGATGGTATGGTAAAACAGGGGTCCGACGACACCCTAGTGAAGAAGATTACTGAGAAATTGGAAACGTCTGGGCTGAAACCATTTCTGACGTTGAAGTTTCCAATGACCTATGTGGAAGAGGTCGCGCAGTTCTGCGTGAACGCTGAGGTTCTCGATGAGGGCATCAAGTCCTCTGTTCATGGAAAGGAGTTCATCATTACTGCCAAGGATTTGGCAGAACACTGCTTGTTACCGGCGGAAGGAATGTTGGAAATCAATGAAGCTGATGTTGACCTGACTACTGCTTGGAAGGAAGTAGCCAAGTCCGACTATGCTGAGAAAGTAGTCTACACAGCTAATAAGAGGCTACTGAAGGAGGACTACCACAAATTGCTGGACATCGTTGCCAAATGCATAGATATCAAATTTGGCAGCTTTGACCAGCTGTCCAAAGCAAAGTTGATCGTAATGGCTGCGATCATTGAAGAACAGAAAGTGAACTGGGCTGAGTTTGTCTACAGCAGACTCTGCCAGAACATTGGGAACAAATCCTTCAAGGAGGATGGAACGTTTGGAGGTTCCCAGATACGGCCGGTGATTGGCCGGTGATGGAGGTAAAAGGAGTCCTCTTCGACATGGAAAGGCGTTCCATGTAAACAAGAGGATGTTCAGATCAAACCTCTCTGGGCGCACGAAAGAGAGCCTACACTAAGAGAGCGATACGAGTGAGGGGAAATCGGTGACCCGAAGATACAATCGCTTCCTCTCCTCCAAAGAAAAAGGTCGCTCCCTGCTGCTAAGAAGACTGCGCTCCCGCAGCAAAGAAAAAGAAATCTACTCCCGCCCCGCAGCCTCGAGTCACCCCCTCGCAGTGTCTCTGCCCCCGCGATCGCATAGCCGCAGGAGAAGGAATATCAAATACCTTCTCCTATTGCCAAGAAAAGGAGAACGATAAGCCAAAACGGCCAGCTCCTCGAGGAAGAAAACAACAAAGACCGGCCCCCGCCGCCCAAGACTCGAGAAGAAAGCTTATCCGAACCGTAAATCCCCTGGTACAAACAAGGAGGAGAAGAAGAATTTTCAAGCGCCCGAGCTTGAGAAACCGGCCGAGTTAGCCACCACCGGTGGAGAAGATACCAGAGATCTGCTGGAGAAGTAGAGTCTCCAGGACGTGATCGATGAAACGCCAAGTTTGCGAGGCCGATCAGCAGAGGCAACTCAAGACCCAATCGAGATGTAACAACCGAGGAACAAAGAATGGTTGAGACAACCGAATCACCTGCTGACAGGGTTGTTTCTCCACCGTAATGTGAGGCTACAAAGGATGTTGAGCAAAGCAAGTTGCGCTACCCTTAATCCCCGGAAACGAGGGCCGAAGAGAATGAAGAAGACGATGTCATCATGTACTCTCCATTGTATCCGACATCCAAAATCGCCTCATGAGAGTGGAGAAAATGGAAGGCTGAGCCTATCCAGTACGGTTTGAAAATCCGAGTTCATTCTTGAGGAAGAAGAACTCTTCGTGTTTCTTGAGGTGGACACAAGATCTTCTTTGCAAGCCCTGATGAGGAAAATTGCATTAATATCTTTTGTAGATTCGAAAAGAAAATGAACGGGCTAAAGCAAACATGACGCAGAGGCACGTGAGAAGGCCATCATCTCGCCCTCTCACCGGCACCACCGATCATACACACCCTCACCTTGATGTCCTATCGAAAGTGATGAGGATCTCGGACCCCGTTGTTACCACGAAGAGTTGCAAATGCAAAGCAAGCAATGCAAGAGTCTAGAATCCTTCATGAGCAAAGAATGATGGAGGGACCAGAGAGTCCTCCAAATCACGGTGGTGATAGACCCAATGGGAGTGGTACAACATATTGCCACGTTCGTTGCCGCCACCACTTTCCCAGCTCATTCGAGGAAGGTCTTAAGGAACCGGCGATGAAACCGGGAGTGTGGGGACCCAGTCAAGCCAACCCCTAATGAAGGTGTCTTACCACCGCCCCAACGGTTGAATACTCAAAGTGGGAACAACCGAGAGTCCGGAGACGAGTGACCCCACTCCAAGTCACTCACCGGTATGCCACCGAGGGGAAAACTCCCTCCATGCGGCAAGGTCGGAGGTCTGCTGCGGTGACTCCACAATGAATCTAGGAGGCGAAGCGGAGAAGGATCAATCACGGAGAATACACAAAGCAAGTTGTCATCGACGAGGCTCGGGCATTTGCTGTGATCGCCTCAAATTTGAAGTGCCAACCGCTCGCAGCTAATGACGTTGATGCGATTGAAAGGCAAAGGAACCGCCCGGGAGTTAATACATCTGGCGATGAAAGTGCAATCCATGGAGTTGAGACTCCAATGGATGCCACTCGAAAGACCCTTAGACAGCAGAGACACCGTCGAAAGGGATGTCAAGGCCTCGCAGCTTGATTGGATGCGAGGAGGTAATGAAGGCCAACGGGAGGTTGAGACTTCCGGGTAGAGAAATCAAGCACATAACATCTCTCCCGCTATCATTGATCCATCGAGAAAAGGAGATAAGTGCTCTTCACGATTACCAGGATAATCGATGTAACCTTTCGGGATCGGAAGGAGACGATGAAGCCGAGTCATCCCGTGGATCGATCCCAAAGACTTAGCCGAGGATGTTCCAACCACGAGTAAGTCCGACCTCAAGACTACTCGCCAAACATTCACCTTTGATGTTGAGCCACCCATGGAAATCTCATCATCATCCGATGACGCTTCCGAGGCAAGACCGAGGACTACCAACTCATTTGGAAAACCAAATGAGACCGACGAAAGCCGTTGAGATGTTGAGGCTCGCAAGTCGGGTCGACTTCACAATGCACCCCAACCGAAACAACAGTGCAAGGCGCAGCTCCCAAGCTACAAGCGGGTTCGACTCAGGGACTTCACGAGCACCAATTATCATTGAACATATTCCATTGCCGTGATGATCCTTTTGTAGAATTATTTCCTTCTCTCTAGAGGTACCCGACCTCCTGAAGAGTCACTAGAGATCGCGAGCGCTTCCACGCACCGATCCTCGTCATTCCATCGACACCATTGTTCCAAACTCACTATGACTTTGACTGCTTGGCCGCCACCGAAACATAGGAAGCGGTGAAGTTCGAGGAGGTGTTCAAAACCCTATTTGATTGAGATTGAACGGATGGAGAGGCACCAGGCCTCGCCGGGACATGAGGTCGATAACAGGGACGCCAACCTCACCGCGATTTGAGAGGCATCATAGTGCGGATCCGGAATGGTGGCAACAAAGAAAACAATGCGTGTGGAACAAGCTCGATATTTCCGAACATTGTTCAACAAGTTGTTGGTCCGAGAGCTAAGAATGCCGATGCAAAGACAAAATTGCAAGAGCACATTGAACAAATGCATGAATCTCATACTACATAGATAAAACTGTTGCGTGAACATAATAAAAACGAGCTCCTGCGTGTGGAAGAGAATATGGATCGAAAATTCAGTCTCCTCATGGCTGAGATGAAGTTGGTAGCAGCTGAATCTAACGCCACTCGCTCTGAGTTTCATGCGACTTACTCGCGCAGCCAGATTCGGAGTAACTCAACTATCGCCAGACTCGACTTCTTGCTTGCTAGCCTATTTCCAGGGGTTCCTCTCTCCTTTGATGATGCCAAAAAGGGGGAAGAGGAATACCTAAAGGCGCTGAAGGGATCTGAAGCTGAGAAGGAGGAAGCAGATGTGAAGGGAAAGACAGTTGAGGCAGTAATAAGAGAGAAGAAAGGGAAGTCTGTTGAGGGGGAAGGCTCAAAAGATGTGACCTTGATGATTGCAAAAACCCCCCAACAAGGTCTTGTCACAACTGATATTATCCGCAAACTCCCAGTGACTCTGCCACTCCAACACTTTGTACCAATGGCCGAAAAGAGAAAGCGATTGAAGCGAGGGGATGGAGGAAGTGGAAGGAAGAATGAATGCTTGAGTTATGGATATTCGAAACAACATGGAGGCATTCCAATAGACAGAGACACCTATGCCATTTTGATTCCTAATCGAGCCAAGATATGTTGATGAATTAAAGACACTCGCATATGAACGTTACTTCGCAAACATGTCCATGGCTCAAGCCTGAGATTTGTACTGGGAAAAAGGTCTCACACTATGTGAAGAAGCTGACATTCAAAGAAACCATCGGTGATCCACTCGCTAGTCACTTTTGGGAAAAAAGGCCCCAAGACAATACACGCCCAGGCAAGAGGAAGAAGCAAAGTGGTGGAGGAAGAGGTTTGGACCTAGAACTCGCCCAAAACATTGAGTACATAGATCCAGGCAAGAAAGGATGGATCTATTGGGCTGGATTTGATGAAGTAGCCAATCTGTAAGTGGCTAAGAACAATGCTGAGTATGTGAAGAGAATTGAAAGAAGAAAATAAAAGACAAACTCAGCTATGGGAGGAAAGACAAGAAAGACTAAGAAGAGATGAAGCTGCCCGGAAGACGTATGAGAAAAAGAATGCAGCTGAGGATGAGAAGAAAAGGAAAAGATCAGAAGATGACAGAGTTGAAGAAGATAAAAGAAGGAGACAGTGAAGGAGATGAAGTGTTGCTGTCCACCCCTTCATGTATTTTACTATGTAAATACACTTTATGTAAGTCTTCTGTACATTGAATAAAATTATGCAATTTCTGTACGTGAGTAGATATAGAACAACATGGTTAGTCTAAGCTCCGTTTAAGCTCTGATACATTTTTTTTGGACTTAAGCTCTGATACACTCTGTAAACAGCTATGTAAAGAACAAAGATGTTATGATCAATAAAAGATCGATTCTAAACATACATTCTGTGGTTCTACATTTGTCTGTATGTATCTTTGTTGTTAAATAATTGTATGGATGTTTTAAGTTTTGGCATCATCAAAAAGGGGGAAATTGTTGGGAAATTATTTTGTAGATTTTGATGAATGCCATGTAAAACTTAGAATAGGATGTTGGCACCCCATTTTTCTTGTAAACTGCATTGTAATAGATAGGGTTGGTCAAGCTGAGTTAAGTCAGCTATGCCTAAACATGTAAGAAGATAACTGGAGACTAGAAGGAAGACTCATTGCGAGGCGTTGAGTATGGAGAGAAGAGAAGATACGAACTCGATCAAGGTGCAATCGAGATGCGGTGAGTGACGATCGTCAAGTCAACTTAAGATAGCCAAGTCTCAATGTTGAAGTGGAAGAGTCATCCATGATTGGAAGCTGACTCGAAGTCACCTGGGGATGATAAGAAAATGCAGTCAAATCGAGATAACTGAAAGAGATCCATTGCACAAAAATCAAGAGAATTACCTAAACAAGTAATACTCCCATACTGCCTTTTTCGAAGTGCTCAGTCCCAGAAGCGTGCAAGAGGAATAAACCAATGGGAAGCACTGCACTCGTGTCAGAACTCTAAAAAGCTGAAGAAACAATTCATACGAGGAAGTGACAATTTCAAGGACTACAACAACAAGCCAACGACCACAAGTGACTTTCAAAAAATAAGCCTATCTCTTCAATGGGCAGATTTTTGAAAGATCACTATAAAAGGCTGAGGAATAACTCTGAGAGAATGTTACCTGAACCACGAACATTCAAGCAAATATTTGAACTATAACCTAAAAAAACATTCTCAAGTCATTCAAAATTAATCCTCAATCCTACATTACGAAGGAAATCAATCCAACACTCACCTGTGAAGTAAAGATAACTTCAATCAGTTGAAGATGAAGCTTTTGAAGAATCAAGGCGTCTACATTTCACGGAGGATTGTAGGAAGGTTCAAGGTCGAACCAGTCTCAAGTTATTGGAGGGCTTCGTGATCAAATCCAAGAAGCTTGAGCAAGTGGGTCAGAGTAGCAAGGCTGACTTCCCTGTGAAGAAGAAGCCGAGTCATACGAGAAGCCAACCGAGTGACCAAGGCATCTCGGCATCGAGTCCCAAAGGATCAAGACTTGTATCTCGGGACCGTTAACCACTCGTATATTGATCAATACTTAGTGGATTCCTCCGGGAGTTGGAGAAGAGAGAAGTAGATGAATTACCCCATCTTGAACCTCTATAAAAACTTATTGTGTCATTTACAAAGCAATTTAATATCTCAGATCTTATTTTTATATCTCATTTGATAAACTTGCTATCCAATTGATAATCAATCGTGTGCTAAAACCAAGTATTAAAACAAACTTAACCAAATTCAAGGGTGTTAAGTCTTCCGTTGAAAACTAATAACAATGAGTTAAGTCTTTAGTCAAAACAAATTTGAGTTATTCTATCAACACTCGATCGAGTGCATTTGAGTGACTAACTCATTTGATTAACTAACTTAGTTGTCCATCAAGGACTTTAGTGAAGTATTAACTCTGAATATTTAAAAGGACTAAATTGAAAAGTTGGTAAGGTTTATTAAACCCCCCTTCTAAACCTTACACTCACACCCCTTGGGACCTACACCTATTTTTATTAAGAACTTATAGAAATATTTATTACATTAGTAATCTCCTTTTGGGAGGAGAATACTGGTTTAGCCTCTCACAGCTGAGGCTTTCACTCGTAAATACATAAAACTTAAAACTAAAACACTCAAAATATTACAAACTTTTCACTCAGATTTTATTGTAAGAAAACTAAGGAAAATGTTCGATGTCCTCAACTTCCTTCAAATCTTGCATTTTATAGAGGTAAGTTCGGACTTCAAAGGCGGACTTCAAATCTTGCTGATATCTATGACGTCACTGCTTACATCATATCCACATTATTGCCTTGCCAACTGTTTTTCTTTTTCTTTCGCGTGACTCAACCCATGTGTGGTTTGTCGGGGAATCTTTTAAAAATTTGGTTTTCGTGGTCCCCGAGGATAACGCGTCTTGTGAGCTGGACCCTTATCTTTTCCAGCTGCATGATCTTGTCAGTTGGGTTTGGGTCGGAATCTTTTCCCAAACTCAGGTTCCTTTTGTTCGGGGCATGCCTAACAGATCCGGTCGATCCAAGGGCCAACATGTGCCATGTTACAGAATTTTCGTTAAGTTTCTTTGCTCGCCGGAATCTTGTTCTCCCAGAGAATTCTTCTCTTTGTCCCGAAAAGCTCCTCTGCGAATCCTGTTGTTGATCCAGTCATTGAATTCAGTAGGAAAGATCCATTTGCTGAATTCTGGAAAAACTTAAATGGATATTTGACTTTGTCCATTTCTGTTAGACAAACCCAAAGACCCCATGCTCGTCGTGTAGAAGCTTTATCTTCAGAAATTGCTCCTACTAACACTGGCACTTCTTCCGGTGAAGCTGCCTTGATATATTTTAAAGCATTTCCATCCGGTCTTCTTAGCTTGATGAAATGAAAAGCTTTATTAAAGCTTTTCTTCGCTAGTTCAGGAGCTGCACTAATAAAATACAGTTCCAAAATATCTCCTCTGGCTAAGTGTGGATTATTGGCCCAGGTCTTTTAAACTGCTTCCCCAATCCATTTCGGTAATTTTGAAATTTCTGGAAATCCTGGTGACACGGTATAGATTGAAGCTAAAGCTCTAAAAGTATATCGTTCATGTACTTCATTTGGATGACTTCCTGGTTTCATCCAAACTCTGGGATACTTGCCTGAGATATCAACCATTATTTTCTCTGGGTTAATACATTGTCTTGTAACTAGTTTCTCCCATTGCCGCCGATATACCCGCATAGGAGAAATCTTAATCTCGTCAATTTGAACCTTAGATTTTCCGTCTCGTGGCCAAGATTCAACACTCCCTCTTTTACCCCCAGGTGTTGGGTTGACTTGAAGACTCGGGTTGTGACAGGAGCTTCAACATTCGTTCGATTTGTACACCCCCAGGGGATACATCATCCGCAACACTTGTGATTATGGTACTTGAATCCATAACCTCCGGTTAGAGCCCCGTACTCTCTCGGACCCTTTTTTGCACCGTAGGAGATGCGGCCTGGAAGAGAGGCCCTTACAAAGTGCTAAGAACAATTGTCCTTGAGCGAACCGGTATGCTCGTATTTGACTAGAAACGGTTTACGGTCAGCCCGTCAAGTCGCCCAACAACTCGCATTGAGACATAACGCCCCAAAATCTCGTTCTAGACTCTCCAGGCTTTCCCGAGATGTCTTACTCATTTAAGGACCTCATCAGCAACGCGTCCTTCCATCTCGTGTCAAAAAATCTGCAAGAATATTTTCATGAGATTTTATAATGACAATATCATAATCATAATATTGACATTCAGCTTGTCATCTAAGTAATCGAGCCTTTTCTGGTTTTGATTCAATTTTGTTTTTCAGAAAAGCCTTGACACTTGAATTATCAAATTTTAAAGTAAAATTTTTAGCCAATAAAAATAGAGGCCATTTTTAAAAGAACCAACAATTCTTTCTCGTTAATATGCCACCGAGTTGCTTCACTCGGTGTGAATAAACCGCTGCAGTAACTGCATGACACTTCTTCATTTGGTGTGACTTTCGTAAGAACTGCTGCCCATCAATCATCACTGGCATCTGTGTAAAGAACCAGTTGGTCCTTGTCTTGGGGAATCGCAAGCTTTGGAAGCTTTTTACAAACTTCTTTAAGTTTCTTAATTTCTTCTTGATGTTCATCTTCCCATTTGAATACTGCATCTTTTTTAAGCAATGAGCTAAACACCTTCCTGTAATATGCCAGATTGTTAATGAACATCCCAGCAAAATTAACAACTCCAAGAAAACTCTGAAGCTGCTTCTTGTCTTTGAGTGTGTCTGGAAATCCCTGTATCTTTTCCATAATTTGATTTTGTAGAATAATTCCAGATTCATCGATTTTAATTCCGAGGAATTCAATCTGTCTTGTTGCGATCACCGCCTTCTTCTCCGAAAGCACTAATCCTTCTTTGTGACAAACATCTAAAAATATCTCCAAATGTTTGAGATGCTCCTTCATGTTTTTTGATGCGATGAGAATGTCATCAATATATACGAACATAAAACTGAAATAATCTTTGAAGAGATTATCCATCTTTCTTTGATATATTTGGGGTGCGTTAGCCAATCCCATAGGCATCACGTTCCAAATATAGTGTCCTGTGGTGAGAAAGCAAAGAAACTTCTTACTTTCTTCCTCCATCTTAATCTGGTAGAATCCAGACTTGCAATCGAACTTTGAGAAGATCTTGACACCTTTGATGCAATTAACCAGATGTTCACTGCTTGGGATATAGTATCCGTCGAACTCCAAAATGTTATTAATCCCTTTGTAATTAATAACAAGTCTTCGCTTTCCTCTTTTGATTTCTCTATGGTTTCGACTAAGAATCCCTGATCGTCTTGTATGGGAAACTCCTGGTGAAATTAACTTAAGGTCAAGATGTTCCTTAAGTATCTTCTGCATATCCTCACGATCCTCCTGGTTCATAAGGATTGGTTTGAATCTCACGAACTCGTACTCCTTTCCTGGCTTAACCTTTAAGGATGCTTTGAGCTTGTTCTTGTCCCACCATGCCAAAGGATCTTCATTATAATTCCTTTGGATCTTCTTCTTCACATCCTCGAGTGATATTTGTTCCTCAATGGTCACGTCACTCTGTGGATTCTCCATTAGACCCATCCATAATTCTGCAATGGCTTCTGGAGTTACTCGTTCTTCTCTTTGTACTCTGAATGAATACAAGTTATTATCCCATATCTTCTTATTCTTTCGTCTTCCGAATTGTCTATAGGATAATAACGCTTCACCAAATTTTCTTCGATCCACCATTTTTGGATTTCGAAGTTTGGCTTCATCACCACGCTTGCTGCGAAAATTAATAGGCATTTTTCTGTAAAAGGCTTCTCGCATGATCTCTTGACAATAATCTTATGATCACATAATGTTGTGAAAATAAGTCTTCTTGTCTCATTTTCCTGTGTAAATTGCTTGAATGTTTGTAGGAAATTATTTCCTAGCAAAACACCTGCACCTGTATCATGGAAATAGATTGGTGGCGTCTTCACTTTGTACCACGGGCATCGCTCGCGCCTCCGATCATGATTTCTCGCTTGTTTAATTCCCTTATTAAGGATAATAATCCTTTTAGAGAAATCTCTTCCCCGCAATAGTGGTAAATCTTCTCCAATTTCTTTAGGAAAAACATCCGCTTTGTATATATTATTCGCACTCGAATCAATATAGGCGGCGAAATACTCGGCTTTGTATTCAATATATAACATTCCAATAGAAATATATATGGAGAATGGACTAGTGGTTATTTGATTCAGTATCTTTTATTAGCCACGCTTGTGAACTCCATTCCGTCTTGTAATCTTTCCCAAGGTTTATGATCCTCAAGAAATTCAATTCCCGGTATTAATTGTTCGAGATTTTTCCCGCAACTCCTGTGATAGTCACTCAATTTCACCTATCTTCAGGCTTCCTTGATACCGGCCCAACTATTGGTTGTTGGAGATAATATAGAACATCACAAGGAAAAATATTATTCTTTTGAGTGATGTCGAATATTACTTCAACTTCTCGCCATCCTTCCGGACATTTCGGCTCTCTGTTGTTTTGAAAACATCGCGATACGCCTGAATCGCACTTGGTCTCCTTTCTTCCCAATTTGCTGCTACTCGTCATTCTCGTCCCGTTGGAAAGACATCCTCCTTGGCTCAACTCTAAGACTTCGGCTTTTGTTGAAGACTGGTTGATCTTGTATTTTCATATCGATCTCCTTGATAGTTGGAGACTCAATAATCTCTGGTAAAACCACCCTGGCAAAGTCCTCGAAAATCCTTGGGACTTCAATAAATTCCTTTCTCAAGAATACTTCTGAATGATGTGTATTCGAGAGAGCATAGAATATCTTGTATGTGATCGAGTAGGGTCTATTCCCTTCTTTCATCAAATCATCCCTTTTGAAATCTTGATGAAGGGTTAGGAATCTATTGAAATCTCGATCTCCCAGATTGTATGCAATTATAGGATAGACATTAAATGCCAATTTCCCAGCATACAAATTTCCTATAACCGCTCCAAGGCATGAGTCCTTGAGGTTTGAGATTCGCTTGTCAAAGATAGCCAGATTGAGTGACGAATCTATCCCTTCTTTGAATGTTGCTTTAATAATAACTCTTATGGCTCCAATATGAATCTATCAGAGTGTGTTTGCAACTTCTCTTTTAACTCTGCTTTTGATCTCCTGGATTTCTTTAATAGGGACCAACTGCATCTCGATCAGGTTACCGGTAAATTCCATCAGAATAGCAAATTCTCCGATCGTTACCCTGCGGATAATTTGGTGTTTTCTGTTACGAAACCCAATTTTATCCAATGCTTTTTCCATAGCTCTAATTGTAAATCCATCATAGACTTGAAGCTTTGGATCTTCCTTCATGATTCTCATAAGAGTTTTATGAGAAACCGTCGTGTGAGAGAGGAATCGACATATCCTCCCCCGATCTGTGAAGAATTTCTTCTTCACTCACGATTCTCGAGCAGGAGTCACTTCCATCGTCGAATAGATCTCTTCTTCATAGATGCTTTCATCCGAGGGAATATCCTCAAACCGATACACCCGTATTAAATCGATAATAGACATGCTTCTTCGATTTTTGGTGTGGCCTCGAACTCGACTCCTCGCTTTTTGATTGTCCGGGCAATCCATTGAGATATGCCCTCTTGCTCCGCATGTCCAGCAATTATAGTCTTTGAAACTTTCATTTGCTCTAGTGTGAGCACGCCTGAAAGTTCTCCTTCCTGGGGTTCTGCTGGTACTTGCTTGATTAGACCCTGCTGAACAGGCTCTACTCCTGCTTGGTGCTGGTCTTTGCCTCGTTTTGTAACTTCGGGCTTTTTGTTTTGACCAAAACCTTCTAGGTCTCGATGAAGACCTGTTTCTTTTGTTGTGGCTTCCTGGCAGTATGGATGGCTTCGCTCCTTTTTCTTTCTGTGCCGCCTTGGTTGACCTCCCACAATTGTTGGGATGTCATTATCCACGCAACATAGAGGAACTGCTTTGTTAATTCTTCTTAATCTCTTGTAATTCCTGTACAGAGCTACTTGGTAACACCATTCAGATAACTTGGCCTTTAGGAAAGACATTTTTAAGCCCACGATTTCTACTTCCGCTCCATCCTTGTATTCCCGATAAGCATTTCTCTCCGGGGACTCGGAATCTTAGCAAAGAATAGCTGTGCAGCTTCTGTTTCTTCAATCTTGGATTTCCACCAGTATTCCGTGAACAACTTGATATATTCATCAATATGACAAATATCATGTAACTTAAGGCTATAGAGGGCTTGTTTATATCTCTTTCTCTTTTTATCCTCTAATCCCTCGAAATAACCTGTGCCGATGAACTGGATTTTGAATAGTTTTGCCATACCATCGACAATTCCTTTAAGTGATTCTCCTGATGTGACCGAACCTTTTGTACTAGCATCGGTCATATCCCAAGAAATCTTCACTTCATGACTCATTTCAAGGAGTAAAATGAATGAATCCTTTGTAAGATCTAGGGTTCCTGCTGAAATTCTCATAGCTGAAGCCCATTCATCAATGAGAACTTCTCTATTTTTAAAATCTAGGATGTCCAAATTTAACATCAACCCATATGGAAGTATTGGGTCGAGATGCGATCTTCCATAAGGCGTTTGATATACATTCAGCCTGCCAGTAAGGTTGTTTGGTTCCTGCAAGAGGGTTTCGACCTCCTGTCCCTGAAAATGGATCACTCCCAGCCGTGAAATCCCCAGCGTGTGGCATCCTCTCGTCCTGGGCGCCATGATTCGAACCCATACTTTCTTCGACGTTTGGATTAACTGGTGGTGGTGGTGGAATTGGTCTTCCTGCTGGATCATAGGTAACCAATGTTCCATCTCCTGTGTTCATCTTTAAAACTACAATTCCTAATCCTGCGAAGGATTCTGCAAGGTCATGCAGATCTTTAAGATTCATCTTTTCCATATCCATCCTTTTTAATTTTTTATGGATTTTCCTTTGATTAGAGCAATGAGCTTCTCCTCATCTGTCATTTTTCGTATGACTTCGGATTTGGTTTCCTTTTTGGTGTAAATAGGTACGTCCCAAATCTATACGTTTTTTTCTCCGGAAGAACTCGGCTGTCCTCCAGGTTCTTGACTCATTTTCAATATCATGAAGGAGTTCAAGAGGTTCCTTATGATATTTCACCATCATCTCCATCTAGTTCGATCGATGAACTTGTCGGGTAGATGAATATGGCGGTTGCCATATGCGATCTTTGTCTTCTAGACTTCTCTAAGATCCTCGGAGAACTTAGATTTGTCTGGAAGTATCTCGTTCCACTCGGGTACTCCATCGGAATCATTGTTCGATGGGAATTTTCATGAACCGTTTCTAGAAGGTTCATCAAGTGAACATATATAGGGTCCAGTTAAGTATCCGTGAATCGCTATAATATTCTGCCGCATTTTGCATTGCCTCAAGGTTTCCCCGTCGGCTCCTACCTATTCTTTTTCTTCATGTTGGTATTCCCAATATGAAACCTGTTCAAGGTGTTCTTGTGCATTAATCGTCAATATTTGACGATATGTCCTGTAAGGGGTACATCTCGGACATCGGTCCGGATCCATAATCTCGGAGTAATTTCTCCTCACCAATTGTTAATTACATAAATATAATAAATTTAACTAAAAGTTCTTAATAAACCTAGGCTCTGATACCATTTTCGAGGATCGCAAGACCATAAGAAGTAGAAATAGAAATTGCAATAAAATTTATAGTCTAGGTGGTAAAGTGCAACAACTTCAAAGTTTAGAGGGTAAACTGAAAACCAACTATCATGAAACTATGGGTAAATTTGGAATTTTAGGCAAAGTATAAAATTTCGCGAAGTTAAGGGGTTAAGTGTAACGTTTTAAAGTTCGTATGGCAAAGTGTAAAAGTTCGAATAGTTTGGGGGGTTAAAGGTATTTAACCCTTTAAAATATTAAAACATTCATTCTTGTCCACATTCGAATGATCTCCACCCTTGATTCGTGATGATGTAGGATCTAATGACTGAAAAGCATGAATTTCCAAAATATCAAAAGGATTATCTAATATCACACCATTCTGACTGCTATCTTCATGAGAATCCAAATAAACATGTCCCATATTTTTAGCCAACTACATCATCTCCTTAGACACGAAACCCGTCTCCCTAGCTCATTTTTCCAAACCATAACCCAAGCTTGATCATTGGGTGCACCCTTAATTAAACCAGAATTAATAACATCTCTTGAGTTTAATTTCTTGGAATTGACATTAGTACCCTTTTGATTTGCAACAACATCTTTTTGATTCACAACCTTCTTTTTGGCCGGACATCTCACCGGTGGTGGTGGTCGAATTTTATTTCCATTCATATACATTGTGACCAATATGTTTGCAATGGAGACAATAATCTGGCACCCTTTCATATATGATTTTCTGAACATGTCTAACCTCAACAAACTCAAGAACAATTTCTTCAATCCTCTCTTTCAGCAAATCAATTTCAACACAAGCTCGAGACATTGATAACCTTGTTCTACATGCCGTGGGAGAATCAACTTGCAAAGGATTGCCTACCTCTTTACAGATCGCATACAAAGCATGATAATTGAACACATGAATTGGCAAACCTGGTAGTCGGATCCAAACAGGTGCAATGGGTGCTTCCAATTGTGGATCGAACGACGGTGTCCATTTAAACACACACATGGGACAATCGCCCAACGACCACAGAGTACCCATCCAAAGCTTATTATAATCCTCTTCAATCTGCAACTTGATAATAATATGCGAAGAATTCGCGAAGCTCCATGAGTAGGGCCCTTTCAATCTCAAAGCAGACAAACCATAATCAATTCCTTGAGGATGCAGAATTGCAAAAGAGAACTTTCCAATCAATGTAAGTTTCCAGTCTACTGCTAAACGATCATTCTCCAATGAATAAAAACCAAGAACCTTCTGTCCATCTTCCTTTCTGGAATTGCGAAATGGAACGACATCCTTTGAATTGAATGAAAGTTGCACATGGCTTGAAGTGAATGATCCAGTCACATTTGCATATGACTTAGGAGGAATTGGATTATTAGATGTAACATGGCCTTCCGGTGGAGAAGAACCGGAATTTGCCATGTACATACCTAAACAAAATTAACGAACACAAAAAAGATTAGAAAAGAAAATAAAAAACCGAACAAGAAAAAGAAGAAATAAAATATAGAATCAAAAACTCCCTCGAATTGATGAATAAACGAACAAATCCGCGCAAAAATCACCAAGAAAGGCTAAGAACGTGCAAATGTGTGTGAAAAAATGTGAGTGAGTGTGTGTGAGAGGGGAGAGCATTTTGGGTCGCCGGGCGAAATCCCACGTACAATATTTTTCTTCTTTGTTTTTAGATCCGGGCTTTGGGAGATTTTTTGTGGTGGCGAGCTAATTGGGAGATGGTGGCAGATTTGCGGGAGCGGTGGTGTCGGGATGTGGCTGTGGATTTGGGGGAGGGAGAGATCATTTGTTTATTTGTTTGTTAGGTGTAGTTTTGTTTCTTTGTTTTTTATTTTGTTGTTTAGTTGTAGTTTTTTTTATTTTGTTTTTGTATTTTCTTTTTTCGGTTGATTTGTGAAACTCGTAGACGGATTAGATTTATCTGTTCTGTAGTATGTAGTGGTTGCTCGTGCTTGATTTTAGTTCTTTAGTGTTTTACAGTCTCCATTAAGGAGTGTTGAAGTCTTCCAGCGTGGTAGTGTTCTTAGTTTTGGGTTGAAGTTTTATGATTGTGGAGTAGATCCAAATTGGTCTTGCCAAATTTAGTCAAGTAGGCCCTTAGCCCGTTGGCTACGTTTGTAGTTGTAATTCCAGTTTTTGAGTTGTTCTAATATAAAACTATTGTATTGAAAAAAAAATACAGAGTTCGAAAATGAAGTAGAGGAACACACTTGGGCCTGGTCCAATTCACATAATGGGCTATTGACTTCAATAATAGTCACTCGGGCTGAATCAATATGGGATTGACCAATCAAATTAACATTATCTAATTGGGCCTATGCATCATTAATCTCTAAATGAGTAGCCTGGCCATTAAATGGGCTGTTTGAATTTGAGTGGCCCATTTCCACCATTTCCAAATTAAAATTGTGGCCCGCATTTGAATTAAGTAATGGTTGACCCAAAATGAAATCATTATTTGCAACCAAATCCTTGCCAAATTCATGCAACTCACGTGAATAAGGTAACTGCACAAGACTCCTATTTTCATGCAACTGAATTGAATTGCAAGATGCCCTATTTTCTCCATAACTAGACGTCTGTTTTGAAATTTTAGGAGATAAAATTATACCGTCCTCCATCAAAGCATCCTCATCCAAATCATTCCCAGATTTTTTATTGGTTTCCAAAAAAGCGTCCAGGTGCACTGAATTTGCATCTAAAATATCTCCATTATTTCGTCCAATTAAGGAATCCTTATTTTCAAGCAACTCAAATGATTTGCAAGCTGCACCATTTTTCCAAAATCCAGGCGTTTGTTTCGAGTTTTTAGGTGATAAAGTCCCACCTTCTTCCATCAAAGTATCCTTATTCAAATCATTCCCAGATTTAGTATTGGCATCCGAAAAAGCGTCCAGGTTATCCTTAATTGGGTCGGTCATAGTATTAGAAAAAGACTCAATTATCAAATTGTCCTCCTTAGTGGCCTGAGCATGATCCTTTTCAAATTCAATAATGGTGGACCTAAGAGACAATCCTTAGTGGCACTCAAAGTTTTATCAAATCCATATGAATCACATAAATTAAGACCATGCGTATGTTTTCCAACCTCAATGGCCGACAATGTTGGAATTGAATGAGTGGGACACTTAGGTAACCCATTAACTTTTGAAGGAATAATTTATCCATTTTCAAAGCCGTTCAAATCGTTCGCACTCTCAATAGGCAAATTGTCATTTTTTTAGAATTTAAAATATTAAAACATTCATTCTTGTCCACATTCGAATGATCTCCACCCTTGATTCGTGATGATGTAGGATCTAATGGCTCAAAAGCATGAATTTCCAAAATATCAAAAGGATTATCTAATATCACACCATTTTGACTGTTATCTTCATGAGAATCCAAATAAACATGTCCCGTAGTTTTAGCCAATTGCATCATCTCCTTAGACACGAAACCCGTCTCCCTAGCTCATTTTTTCCAAACCATAACCCAAGCTTGATCATTGGGTGCACCCTTAATTAAACCAGAATTATTAACATTTTTGAGTTTAATTTCTTGGAATTGACATTAGTACCCTTTTGATTTGCAACAACATCTTTTTGATTCACAACCTCCTTTTTGGCCGGACATCTCACCGATGGTGGTGGTCTAATTTTATTTCCATTCATATAACAAGCATCAACATTGTGACCAATATGTTTGCAATGGAGACAATAATCTGGCACCCTTTCATATATGATTTTCTGAACATGTCTAACCTCAACAAATTCAAGAACAATTTCTTCAATCCTCTCTTTCAGCCAATCAATTTCAACACAAGCTCGAGCCATTGATAACCTTGTTCTACATGCTGTGGGAGAATAAACTTGCAATGGATTGCCTACCTCTTTACAGATCACATACAAAGCATGATAATTGAACACATGAATTGGCAAACCTGGTAGTCGGATCCAAACAGGTGCATTGGGTGCTTCCAATTGTGGATCGAACGATGGTGTCCATTTAAACACACGCATGGGACAATTGCCCAACGACCACAGAGTACCCATCCAAAGCTTATTATAATCCTCTTCAATCTGCAACTTGATAATAATATGCGAAGAATTCGCGAAGCTCCATGAGTAGGGCCCTTTCAATCTCAAAGCAGACAAACCATAATCAATTCCTTGAGGATGCGGAATTGCAAAAGAGAACTTTCCAATCAATGTAAGTTTCCAGTCTACTGCTAAACGATCATTCTCCAATGAATAAAAACCAAGAACCTTCTGTCCATCTTCCTTTCTGGAATTGCGAAATGGAACGACATCCTTTGAATTGAATGAAAGTTGCACATGGCTTGAAGAGAATGATCCAGTTACATTTGCATATGACTTAGGAGGAATTGGATTATTAGATGTAACATGGCCTTCCGGTGGAGAAGAACCGGAATTTGCCATGTACAAACCCAAACAAAATTAACGAACACAAAAAAGATTAGAAAAGAAAATAAAAAATCGGACAAGAAAAAGAAGAATAAAATTTAGAATCAAAAACTCCCTCGAATTGATGAATAAATGAACAAATCCGCGCAAAAATCATCAAGAAAGGCTAAAAACGTGCAAATGTGTGTGAAAAAGTGTGAGTGTGTGTGTGAGAGAGGGGAGAACATTTTGGGTAGTGAGAGAAAGTGGTTTATGATTTAGGGTTTAGGGTTTAGGGTTAGGGTTTAGGGTTTAGGGTTAGGGTTTAGGGTTTAGGGTTCAGGGTTTAGAGTTTAGGGTTTAGGGTTTTTTTAAAGCAAAATAACACCCGGGGGGTGGGGGATTGAGGCGTGATCCCCTACCTGTAGATCGAATAATCAAAATGTCATACAATGTCATGTCCCGTCAAGGCAGGAGAAGATCAAAGAACAAAAAACCTATCACTACGATATCTAGAAAGCCTATCATAATGAAATATCAATAAAATACAATGAGAACTAATGCGCAATCAAAATCTAAAACTCAGATATCCCAGCTGGTCCATCCGAATAAGAGATAGTAGATGGTGAGATGCCGTGCCCTCATAAACAATGTGACTACCAAGGGCATCACCTCCCAACTCTGCCAGATGATCTGCTGGTCGATTCCCCTCTCTGTGTATGTGGGAAATCGAACATCAAGGTCCTCAAAGATGTTAGAATGCGAATCGGTGTATCTTTGAACCCGCAAGAGCTAAGGCAACCAGATGTGATCGTGGTAACGACTACTGCTACATCCAACTCGATCGAAATTTGAAGTGACAACTTCGGGCATGCCGCAATCCCATATCCAGTGCTAATAACTCGGCAAGAAAGCTCAACACCGCCTGGAAAGAACTATGAAACGCCAATAAGAGTCTGCCCGAATGATCTCGTATCAATCCCCCGCCACCAACTATCAATGTATCTCGATCAAACGAATCACGCGTGTTCAACTTGATCTGAGGAGACTGAGGGGCTCACCAAATCACCATCCTCGGCCTGCGTGGAACCTATGGTGGATCACTCCCCTGCAAAAAACTCACTGTAGGTAAGCATCCAGACCAATCCAAGGGGCCCAAACGCCGACCTGAAACAAGAACCCAGAGATACGAAATTGCAAAGCAGACAAACCATAATCAAATCCTTTCAATCTCAAAGCAGACAAACCATAATCAATTCCTTGAGGATGCAGAATTGCAAAAGAGAACTTTCCAATCAATGTAAGTTTCCAGTCTACTGCTAAACGATCATTCTCCAATGAATAAAAACCAAGAACCTTTTGTCCATCTTCCTTTCTGGAATTTCCAAATGGAACGACAAACTTTGAATTGAATGAAAGTTGCACATGGCTTAGGGTTTTTTTTAAAAGCAAAATAACACCCCGGGAGGTGGGGAATTGAGGCGTGATCCCCTACCTATAGATCAAATAATCAAAATGTCATACAATGTCATATCCCGTTAAGGCGGGAGAAGATCAAAGAACAAAAAACCTATCACTACGATATCTAGAAAGCCTATCATAATGAAATATCAAATAAATACAATGAGAACTAATGCGCAATCAAAATCTAAAACTCCGGATATCCCTGCTGGTCCATCCGAATAAGAGATAGTAGATGGTGAGATGCCGTGCCCTCATAAACAAAGTGACTACCGGCAGACTCCCAACTCGCCAGATGATCTATTTGGTCGATTCCCCTCTCTGTGTATGTGGGAAATCGAATACTGAAGGTCCCTCAGCATGTTCCGAATGCTAATTAGTGTATGTTGAACCTGCCAAGAGCCAAGGCAACCAGATGTGATTGTGCTAACCACTACCATCCAACTCGATCGAAATCTGAAGTGACAACTGTCGGGCATGCCGCAATCCCATCTCCAGTGCTAATAACTCGGCATGAAAGCTCGATACCGCCTGGAATGAACTATGAAATACCAACAAGAGTCTGCCCAAATGATCTCGTATCAATCCCCCACCACCAACTATCAATGTGTCTCGATCAAACGAATCATCCGTGTTTAACTTGATCTGAGGAGACTGAGGGGCTCGCCAAATCACCATCCTCGGCTGCGTGGAATCGTGGTGGATCACTCCCCGCAAAAAACTCACTATGGGGAAGCATCCAGACCAATCCGAGGGGCCCAAACGCCGACCTGAAACAAGAACCCAGAGATACGGAATTGCAAAGCAGACAAACCATAATCAATTTCTTTCAATATCAAAGAAGACAAACCATAATCGATTCCTTGAGGATGCAGAATTGCAAAAGAGAACTTTCCAATCAATGTAAGTTTCCAGTCTACTGCTAAACGATCATTCTCCAATGAATAAAAACCAAGAACCTTCTGTCCATCTTCATTTCTGGAATTGCCAAATGGAACGACATCCTTTGAATTGAATGAAAGTTGCACATGGCATAGGGTTTTTATAAAAGCAAAATAACACCCCGGGAGGTGGGGGATTGAGGCGTGATCCCCTGCCTGTAGATCAAATAATCAAAATGTCATACAATGTCATGTCCCATCAAGGCGGGAGAAGATCAAAGAACAAAAAACCTATCACTACGATATCTAGAAAGCCTATCATAATGAAATATCAAAAAAATACAATAAGAACTAATGCGCAATCAAAATCTAAAACTCGGATATTTGTGCCCTCATAAACAAAGTGACTACCAAGGGCATCAGCTCCCAACTCTGCCAGATGATCTGCTGGTCGATTCCCCTCTCTGTGTATGTGGGAAATTGAATACTGAAGGTCCCTCAGCATGTTCCGAATGCGAATCAGTGTATGTTGAACCTACCAAGAGCCAAGGCAACCAGATGTGATCGTGGTAACCACTAGCATCCAACTCGATCCAAATCTGAAGTGACAACTGTCGGGCATGCCACAATCCCATCCCCAGTGCTAATAACTCGGCATGAAAGCTCGACACCGCTTGGAATGAACTATTAAACGCCAATAAGAGTCTGCCCGAATGATCTCGTATCAATCCCCCGCCACCAACTATCAATGTGTCTCGATCAAACGAATGATCCGTGTTCAACTTGATCTAAGGAGACTGAGGGGCTCACCAAATCACCATCCTCGGCCTGCATGGAATATGTGGTGGATCACTCCCCTGCAAAAAACTCACTGTAGGGAAGCATCCAGACCAATCCGAGGGGCCCAAACGCCGACCTGAAACAAGAACCCAGAGATACGGAATTGCAAAGCAGACAAACCATAATCAATTTCTTTCAATATCAAAGTAGACAAACCATAATCAATTCCTTGAGGATGCAGAATTGCAAAAGAGAACTTTCCAATCAATGTAAGTTTCCAGTCTACTGCTAAACGATCATTCTCCAATGAATAAAAACCGAGAACCTTCTGTCCATCTTTATTTCTGGAATTGCCAAATGGAACGACATCTTTTGAATTAAATGAAAGTTGTACATGGCTTAAGGTTTTTTTTAAAGCAAAATAACACCCCGGGAGGTGGGGGATTGAGGCGTGATCCCCTACTTGTAGATCAAATAATCAAAATGTCATACAATATCATGTCCCGTCAAGGCCGGAGAAGATCAAAGAACAAAAAACCTATCACTACGATATCTAGAAAGCCTATCATAATGAAATATCAAAAAAATACAATAAGAACTAATGCGTAATCAAAATCTAAAACTTGGATATCTGTTCCCTCATAAACAATGTGACTACCAAGGGCAACATCTCCCAACTCTACCAGATGATCTGCTGGTCGATTCTCCTCTCTATGCATGTGGGAAATCAAATACTGAAGGTCCCTCAGCATGTTCCGAATGCGAATTAGTGTATGTTGAACCTGCCAAGAGCCAAGGCAACCAGATGTGATCGTGGTAACCACTACCATCCAACTCGATCCAAATCTGAAGTGACAACTGTCGGGCATGCCGCAATCCCATCTCCAGTGCTAATAACTCGGCATGAAAGCTCGATACCGCCTGGAATGAACTATGAAATACCAATAAGAGTCTGCCCAAATGATCTCGTATCAATCCCCCACCACCAACTATCAATGTGTCTCGATCAAACGAATCATCCGTGTTCAACTTGATCTGAGGAGACTGAGGGGCTCGCCAAATCACCATCCTCGGGCTGCGTGGAATCTGTGGTGGATCACTCCCCCGCAAAAACTCACTATGGGGAAGCATCCAGACCAATCCGAGGGGCCCAAACGCCGACCTGAAACAAGAACCCAGAGATACGGAATTGCAAAGCAGACAAACCATAATCAATTTCTTTCAATATCAAAGCAGACAAACCATAATCGATTCCTTGAGGATGCAGAATTGCAAAAGAGAACTTTCCAATCAATGTAAGTTTCCAGTCTACTGCTAAACGATCATTCTCCAATGAATAAAAACCAAGAACCTTCTATCCATCTTCATTTCTGGAATTGCCAAATGGAACGACATCCTTTGAATTGAATGAAAGTTGCACATGGCTTAGGGTGTTTATAAAAGCAAAATAACACCCCGGGAGGTGGGGGATTGAGGCGTGATCCCCTACCTGTAGATCCAATAATCAAAATGTCATACAATGTCATGTCCCATCAAGGCGGGAGAAGATCAAAGAACAAAAAACGTATCACTACGATATCTAGAAAGCCTATCATAATGAAATATCAAAAAAATACAATAAGAACTAATGCGCAATCAAAATCTAAAACTCGGATATTTGTGCCCTCATAAACAAAGTGACTACCAAGGCGGCGACTCCCAACTCGCGGATGATCTGTGGTCGATTCCCTCTCTGTGTATGTGGGAAATCGAATCAAGGTCCTCGGCATGTTTCGAATGCGAATCAGTGTATGTTGAACCTGCCAAGAGCCAAGACAACCAGATGTGATCATGGTAACCACTAGCATCCAACTCGATCCAAATCTGAAGTGACAACTATCGGGCATGCCACAATCCCATCCCCAGTGCTAATAACTCGGCATGAAAGCTCGACACCGCTTAGAATGAACTATTAAACGCCAATATGAGTCTGCCCGAATGATCTCGTATCAATCCCCCGCCACCAACTATCAATGTGTCTCGATCAAACGAATGATCCGTGTTCAACTTGATCTGGGGAGACTGAGGGGCTCACCAAATCACCATCCTACCGCATGGAATATGTGGTGGATCAATCCCCGCAAAAAACTCACCGTAGGGAAGCATCCAGACCAATCCGAGGGGCCCAAACGCCGACCTGAAACAAGAACCCAGAGATATGGAATTGCAAAGCAGACAAACCATAATCAATTTCTTTCAATATCAAAGCAGACAAACCATAATCAATTCCTTGAGGATGCAGAATTGCAAAAGAATCAATCAATGTAAGTTTCGATCATCTTTTGCTAAACGATCATTCTCCAATGAATAAAACCGAGAACCTTCTTGTCCATCTTTATTTCGGAATTGCCAAATGGAACGACATCCTTTGAATTGAATGAAAGTTGCACATGGCTTAAGGTTTTTTTAAAGCAAAATAACACCCCGGGAGGTGGGGGATTGAGGCGTGATCCCTACTTGTAGATCAAATAATCAAAATGTCATACAATATCATGTCCCGTCAAGGCGGAGAAGATCAAAGAACAAAAAACCTATCACTACGATATCTAGAAAGCCTATCATAATGAAATATCAAAAAAATACAATGAGAACTAATGCGTAATCAAAATCTAAAACTTGGATATCTGTTCCCTCATAAACAAAGTGACTACCAAGGGCAAAGATCTCCCAACTCTACCGGATGATCTGCGCTGGTCGATTCTCCTCTCTATGCATGTGGGAAATCAAACATCGAAGGTCCTCAAAGATGTTCCGAATGCGAATTAGTGTATGTTGAACCTGCCAAGAGCCAAGGCAACCAGATGTGATCGTGGTAACCACTACCATCCAACTCGATCCAAATCTGAAGTGACAACTGTCGGGCATGCCGCAATCCCATCTCCAGTGCTAATAACTCGGCATGAAAGCTCGATACCGCCTGGAATGAACTATGAAATACCAATAAGAGTCTGCCCAAATGATCTCGTATCAATCCCCCACCACCAACTATCAATGTGTCTCGATCAAACGAATCATCCGTGTTCAACTTGATCTGAGGAGACTGAGGGGCTCGCCAAATCACCATCCTCGGGCTGCGTGGAATCTGTGGTGGATCACTCCCCTGCAAAAAACTCACTATGGGGAAGCATCCAGACCAATCCGAGGGGCCCAAACGCCGACCTGAAACAAGAACCCAGAGATACGGAATTGCAAAGCAGACAAACCATAATCAATTTCTTTCAATATCAAAGCAGACAAACCATAATCGATTCCTTGAGGATGCAGAATTGCAAAAGAGAACTTTCCAATCAATGTAAGTTTCCAGTCTACTGCTAAACGATCATTCTCCAATAAATAAAAACCAAGAACCTTCTGTCCATCTTCATTTCTGGAATTGCCAAATGGAACGACATCCTTTGAATTGAATGAAAGTTGCACATGGCTTAGGGTTTTTATAAAAGCAAAATAACACCCCGGGAGGTGGGGGATTGAGGCGTGATCCCCTACCTGTAGATCAAATAATCAAAATGTCATACAATGTCATGTCCCATCAAGGCGGGAGAAGATCAAAGAACAAAAAACCTATCACTACGATATCTAGAAAGCCTATCATAATGAAATATCAAAAAAATACAATAAGAACTAATGCGCAATCAAAATCTAAAACTCGGATATTTGTGCCCTCATAAACAAAGTGACTACCAAGGGCAGCAACTCCCAACTCTGCCAGATGATCTGCTGGTCGATTCCCCTCTCTGTGTATGTGGGAAATCGAATCAAGGTCCTCGGCATGTTCGAATGCGAATCGGTGTATGTTGAACTGCAAGAGCAAGAGCCAAGGCAAACGGATGTGATCGTGGTAACCACTAGCATCCAACTCGATCCAAATCAAGTGACAAGCGTCGGGCATGCCACAATCCCATCAGTGCTAATAACTCGGCATGAAAGCTCGACACCGCTTGGAATGAACTATTAAACGCCAATAAGAGTCCCGCCGAATGATCTCGTATCAATCCCCGCCACCAACTATCAATGTGTCTCGATCAAACGAATGATCCGTGTTCAACTTGATCCGAGGAGACCGAGGGGCTCACCAAATCACCATCCTCTACCGCATGGAATATGTGGTGGATCACTCCCCGCAAAAACTCAGCGTAGGGAAGCATCGGACCAACCGAGGGGCCCAAACGCCCGACCGAAACAAGAACCCAGAGATACGGAATTGCAAAGCAGACAAACCATAATCAATTTCTTTCAATATCAAAGCAGACAAACCATAATCAATTCCTTGAGGATGCAAAATTGCAAAAGAGAACTTTCCAATCAATGTAAGTTTCCAGTCTACTGCTAAACGATCATTCTCCAATGAATAAAAACCGAGAACCTTCTGTCCATCTTTATTTCTGGAATTGCCAAATGGAACGACATCCTTTGAATTGAATGAAAGTTGCACATGGCTTAAGGTTTTTTTAAAGCAAAATAACACCCCGGGAGGTGGGGGATTGAGGCGTGATCCCCTACTTGTAGATCAAATAATCAAAATGTCATACAATATCATGTCCCGTCAAGGCGGGAGAAGATCAAAGAACAAAAAACCTATCACTACGATATCTAGAAAGCCTATCATAATGAAATATCAAAAAAATACAATGAGAACTAATGCGTAATCAAAATCTAAAACTTGGATATCTGTTCCCTCATAAACAATGTGACTACCAAGGGCAGCATCTCCCAACTCTACCAGATGATCTGTTGGTCGATTCTCCTCTCTATGCATGTGGGAAATCAAAATCGAAGGTCCTCGGCATGTTCGAATGCGAATCAGTGTATGTTGAACCTGCCAAGAGCCAAGGCAACCAGATGTGATCGTGGTAACCACTACCATCCAACTCGATCCAAATCTGAAGTGACAACTGTCGGGCATGCCGCAATCCCATCTCCAGTGCTAATAACTCGGCATGAAAGCTCGATACCGCCTGGAATGAACTATGAAATACCAATAAGAGTCTGCCCAAATGATCTCGTATCAATCCCCCACCACCAACTATCAATGTGTCTCGATCAAACGAATCATCCGTGTTCAACTTGATCTGAGGAGACTGAGGGGCTCGCCAAATCACCATCCTCGGGCTGCGTGGAATGTGGTGGATCACTCCCCGCAAAAACTCACTATGGGGAAGCATCCAGACCAATCCGAGGGGCCCAAACGCCGACCTGAAACAAGAACCCAGAGATACGGAATTGCAAAGCAGACAAACCATAATCAATTTCTTTCAATATCAAAGCAGACAAACCATAATCGATTCCTTGAGGATGCAGAATTGCAAAAGAGAACTTTCCAATCAATGTAAGTTTCCAGTCTACTGCTAAACGATCATTCTCCAATAAATAAAAACCAAGAACCTTCTGTCCATCTTCATTTCTGGAATTGCCAAATGGAACGACATCCTTTGAATTGAATGAAAGTTGCACATGGCTTAGGGTTTTTATAAAAGCAAAATAACACCCCGGGAGGTGGGGGATTGAGGCGTGATCCCCTACCTGTAGATCAAATAATCAAAATGTCATACAATGTCATGTCCCATCAAGGCGGGAGAAGATCAAAGAACAAAAAACCTATCACTACGATATCTAGAAAGCCTATCATAATGAAATATCAAAAAAATACAATAAGAACTAATGCGCAATCAAAATCTAAAACTCGGATATTTGTGCCCTCATAAACAAAGTGACTACCAAGGGCAAAGAACCTCCCAACTCGCGGATGATCTCTTTGGTCGATTCCCCTCTCGTGTATGTGGGAAATCGAATCAAGGTCCTCAAAGCATGTTCGAATGCGAATCGGTGTATGTTGAACTCCGCAAGAGCCAAGGCAACGGATGTGATCGTGGTAACCACTAGCATCCAACTCGATCCAAATCAAGTGACAAGCGTCGGGCATGCCACAATCCCATCCCAGTGCTAATAACTCGGCATGAAAGCTCGACACCGCTTGGAATGAACTATTAAACGCCAATAAGATAAGAGTCCGCCCGAATGATCTCGTATCAATCCCCGCCACCAACTATCAATGTGTCTCGATCAAACGAATGATCCGTGTTCAACTTGATCCGAGGAGACCGAGGGCTCACCAAATCACCATCCTCTATGCATGGAATATGTGGTGGATCACTCCCCGCAAAAAAACTCACTGTAGGGAAGCATCCGGACCAATCCAGGGGCCCAAACGCCGACTGAAACAAGAACCCGAGATATGGAATTGCAAAGCGCAGACAAACCATAATCAATTTCTTTCAATATCAAAGCGGACAAACCATAATCAATTCCTTGAGGATGCAAAATTGCAAAAGAGAACTTTCCAATCAATGTAAGTTTCCAGTCTACTGCTAAACGATCATTCTCCAATGAATAAAAACCGAGAACCTTCGTCCATCTTTATTTTCGGAATTGCCAAATGGAACGACATCCTTTGAATTGAATGAAAGTTGCACATGGCTTAAGGTTTTTTTAAAGCAAAATAACACCCCGGGAGGTGGGGGATTGAGGCGTGATCCCCTACTTGTAGATCAAATAATCAAAATGTCATACAATATCATGTCCCGTCAAGGCGGGAGAAGATCAAAGAACAAAAAACCTATCACTACGATATCTAGAAAGCCTATCATAATGAAATATCAAAAAAATACAATGAGAACTAATGCGTAATCAAAATCTAAAACTTGGATATCTGTTCCCTCATAAACAATGTGACTACCAAGGGCAGCATCTCCCAACTCTACCAGATGATCTGCTGGTCGATTCTCCTCTCTATGCATGTGGGAAATCAAATACTGAAGGTCCCTCAGCATGTTCCGAATGCGAATTAGTGTATGTTGAACCTGCCAAGAGCCAAGGCAACCAGATGTGATCGTGGTAACCACTACCATCCAACTCGATCCAAATCTGAAGTGACAACTGTCGGGCATGCCGCAATCCCATCTCCAGTGCTAATAACTCGGCATGAAAGCTCGATACCGCCTGGAATGAACTATGAAATACCAATAAGAGTCTGCCCAAATGATCTCGTATCAATCCCCCACCACCAACTATCAATGTGTCTCGATCAAACGAATCATCCGTGTTCAACTTGATCCGAGGAGACCGAGGCTCGCCAAATCACCATCCTCGGGCTGCGTGGAATCTGTGGTGGATCACTCCCCTGCAAAAAACTCACTATGGGGAAGCATCCAGACCAATCCGAGGGGCCCAAACGCCGACCTGAAACAAGAACCCAGAGATACGGAATTGCAAAGCAGACAAACCATAATCAATTTCTTTCAATATCAAAGCAGACAAACCATAATCGATTCCTTGAGGATGCAGAATTGCAAAAGAGAACTTTCCAATCAATGTAAGTTTCGTCATCGCTAAACGATCATTCTCAATAAATAAAAACCAAGAACCTTCTGTCCATCTTCATTTCTGGAATTGCCAAATGGAACGACATCCTTTGAATTGAATGAAAGTTGCACATGGCTTAGTGTTTTTATAAAAGCAAAATAACACCCCGGGAGGTGGGGGATTGAGGCGTGATCCCCTACCTGTAGATCAAATAATGAAAATGTCATACAATGTCATGTCCCATCAAGGCGGGAGAAGATCAAAGAACAAAAAACCTATCATTACGATATCTAGAAAGCCTATCATAATGAAATATCAAAAAAATACAATAAGAACTAATGCGCAATCAAAATCTAAAACTCGGATATTTGTGCCCTCATAAACAAAGTGACTACCAAGGCAAAGAACTCCCAACTCCGCGGATGATCTGCTGGTCGATTCCCCTCTGTGTATGTGGGAAATCGAATCAAGGTCCCTCGGCATGTTCCGAATGCGAATCAGTGTATGTTGAACCTGCCAAGAGCCAAGGCAACCAGATGTGATCGTGGTAACCACTAGCATCCAACTCGATCCAAATCAAGTGACAACGTCGGGCATGCCACAATCCCATCCCGAGTGCTAATAACTTCGGCATGAAAGCTCGACACCGCTTGGAATGAACTATTAAACGCCAATAAGAGTCGCAATGAATGATCTCGTATCAATCCCCGCCACCAACTATCAATGTGTCTCGATCAAACGAATGATCCGTGTTCAACTTGATCTGAGGAGACTGAGGGGCTCACCAAATCACCATCCTCGGCCTGCATGGAATATGTGGTGGATCACTCCCCTGCAAAAAACTCACTGTAGGGAAGCATCCAGACCAATCCGAGGGGCCCAAACGCCGACCTGAAACAAGAACCCGAGAGATATGGAATTGCAAAGCGAGACAAACATAATCAATTTCTTTCAATATCAAAGCAGACAAACCATAATCAATTCCTTGAGGATGCAGAATTGCAAAAGAGAACTTTCCAATCAATGTAAGTTTCCAGTCTACTGCTAAACGATCATTCTCCAATGAATAAAAACCGAGAACCTTCTGTCCATCTTTATTTCTGGAATTGCCAAATGGAACGACATCCTTTGAATTGAATGAAAGTTGCACATGGCTTAAGGTTTTTTAAAGCAAAATAACACCCCGGGAGGTGGGGGATTGAGGCGTGATCCCCTACTTGTAGATCAAATAATCAAAATGTCATACAATATCATGTCCCGTCAAGGCGGGAGAAGATCAAAGAACAAAAAACCTATCACTACGATATCTAGAAAGCCTATAATAATGAAATATCAAAAAAATACAATGAGAACTAATGCGTAATCAAAATCTAAAACTCGAATATTTGTTCCCTCATAAACAATGTGACTACCAAGGGCAGCATCTCCCAACTCTACCAGATGATCTGCTGGTCAATTCTCCTCTCTATGCATGTGGGAAATCAAATCGAAGGTCCCCTCGCATGTTCGAATGCGAATAGTGTATGTTGAACCCGCAAGAGCCAAGGCAACCAGATGTGATCGTGGTAACCACTACCATCCAACTCGATCCAAATCTGAAGTGACAACAGTCGGGCATGCCGCAATCCCATCTCCAGTGCTAATAACTCGGCATGAAAGCTCGATACCGCCTGGAATGAACTATGAAATACCAATAAGAGTCTGCCCAAATGATCTCGTATCAATCCCCCACCACCAACTATCAATGTGTCTCGATCAAACGAATCATCCGTGTTCAACTTGATCTGAGGAGACTGAGGGGCTCGCCAAATCACCATCCTCGGGCTGCGTGGAATCTGTGGTGGATCACTCCCCTGCAAAAAACTCACTATGGGGAAGCATCCAGACCAATCCGAGGGGCCCAAACGCCGACCTGAAACAAGAACCCAGAGATACGGAATTGCAAAGCAGACAAACCATAATCAATTTCTTTCAATATCAAAGCAGACAAACCATAATCAATTCCTTGAGGATGCAGAATTGCAAAAGAGAACTTTCCAATCAATGTAAGTTTCGCCCATCTCGCTAAACGATCATTCTCCAATAAATAAAAACCAAGAACCTACATCCATCTTTATTTTGGAATTGCCAAATGGAACGACATCCTTTGAATTGAATGAAAGTTGCACATGGCTTAAGGTTTTTTTAAAGCAAAATAACACCCCGGGAGGTGGGGGATTGAGGCGTGATCCCCTACTTGTAGATCAAATAATCAAAATGTCATACAATATCATGTCCCGTCAAGGCGGGAGAAGATCAAAGAACAAAAAACCTATCACTACGATATCTAGAAAGCCTATAATAATGAAATATCAAAAAAATACAATGAGAACTAATGCGTAATCAAAATCTAAAACTCGGATATTTGTTCCCTCATAAACAAAGTGACTACCAAGGCGCAAAGATCTCCCAACTCTGCCGGATGATCTGTGGTCAATTCTCCTCTCTATGCATGTGGGAAATCAAATACTGAAGGTCCCTCTGCATGTTCCGAATGCGAATTAGTGTATGTTGAACTGCCAAGAGCAAGGCAACGGCGGATGTGATCGTGGTAACCACTACCATCCAACTCGATCCAAATCACGAAGTGACAACGATCGGGCATGCCACAATCCCATCCCGTGCTAATAACTCGGCATGAAAGCTCGACACCACTTGGAATGAACTATGAAATACCAATAAGAGTACGCCCAAATGATCTCGTATCAATCCCCCACCACCAACTATCAATGTGTCTCGATCAAACGAATCATCCGTGTTCAACTTGACCGAGGAGACCGAGGGGCTCGCCAAATCACCATCCTCGGGCTGCGTGGAATATGTGGTGGATCACTCCCCGCAAAAAACTCACTATGGGGAAGCATCCGGACCAATCCAGGGGCCCAAACGCCGACTGAAACAAGAACCCGGAGATACTGAATTGCAAAGCGAGACAAACCATAATCAATTTCTTTCAATATCAAAGCGGACAAACCATAATCGATTCCTTGAGGATGCGAGAATTGCAAAAGAGAACTTTCCAATCAATGTAAGTTTCGATCTCATCGCTAAACGATCATTCTCAATAAATAAAAACCAAGAACCTTTCGTCCATCTTCATTTTGGAATTGCCAAATGGAACGACATCCTTTGAATTGAATGAAAGTTGCACATGGCTTAGGTTTTTATAAAGCAAAATAACACCGGGAGGTGGGGGATTGAGGCGTGATCCCCTACTTGTAGATCAAATAATCAAAATGTCATACAATGTCATGTCCCATCAAGGCGGGAGAAGATCAAAGAACAAAAAACCTATCACTACGATATCTAGAAAGCCTATAATAATGAAATATCAAAAAATACAATAAGAACTAATGCGTAATCAAAATCTAAAACTCGGATATTTGTGCCCTCATAAACAAAGTGACTACCAAGGGCAAGAACTCCCAACTCTACCGGATGATCTCTTTGGTCGATTCTCCTCTCTGTGTATGTGGGAAATCAAATCGAAGGTCCCCTCGGCATGTTCCGAATGCGAATCGGTGTATGTTGAACTGCCAAGAGCCAAGGCAACGGATGTGATCGTGGTAACCACTAGCATCCAACTCGATCCAAATCAAGTGACAAGCATGATCGGGCATGCCCCAATCCCATCCCGGTGCTAATAACTCGGCATGAAAGCTCGACACCGCTTGGAATGAACTATGAAACGCCAATAAGAGTCTGCCGAATGATCTCGTATCAATCTCCCGCCACCAACTATCAATGTGTCTCGATCAAATGAATGATCCGTGTTCAACTTGATCGAGGAGACCGAGGGGCTCACCAAATCACCATCCTCGGCCTGCATGGAATATGTGGTGGATCACTCCCCTGCAAAAAACTCACTGTAGGGAAGCATCCAGACCAATCCGAGGGGCCCAAACGCCGACCTGAAACAAGAACCCAGAGATACGGAATTGCAAAGCAGACAAACCATAATCAATTTCTTTCAATATCAAAGCAGACAAACCATAATCAATTCCTTGAGGATGCAAAATTGCAAAAGAGAACTTTCCAATCAATGTAAGTTTCCAGTCTACTGCTAAACGATCATTCTCCAATGAATAAAAACCGAGAACCTTCTGTCCATCTTTATTTCTGGAATTGCCAAATGGAACGACATCCTTTGAATTGAATGAAAGTTGCACATGGCTTAAGGTTTTTAAAGCAAAATAACACCCCCGGGAGGTGGGGGATTGAGGCGTGATCCCCTACTTGTAGATCAAATAATCAAAATGTCATACAATATCATGTCCCGTCAAGGCGGGAGAAGATCAAAGAACAAAAAACCTATCACTACGATATCTAGAAAGCCTATCATAATGAAATATCAAAAAAATACAATGAGAACTAATGCGTAATCAAAATCTAAAACTTGGATATTTGTTCCTCATAAACAATGTGACTACCAAGGCAAAGATCTCCCAACTCTACCGGATGATCGCTGGTCGATTCTCCTCTCTATGCATGTGGGAAATCAAATCGAAGGTCCCTCGGCATGTTAGAATGCGAATTAGTGTATGTTGAACTGCCAAGAGCCAAGGCAACGGATGTGATCGTGGTAACCACTACCATCCAACTCGATCCAAATCGAAGTGACAAGCTGATCGGGCATGCCGCAATCCCATCTCGGTGCTAATAACTCGGCATGAAAGCTCGAATCGCACTGGAATGAACTATGAAATACCAATAAGAGTCGCCCCAAATGATCTCGTATCAATCCCCCACCACCAACTATCAATGTGTCTCGATCAAACGAATCATCCGTGTTCAACTTGATCCGAGGAGCGAGGGGCTCGCCAAATCACCATCCTCGGGCTGCGTGGAATTGTGGTGGATCACTCCCCGCAAAAAACTCACTATGGGAAGCATCGGACCAATCGAGGGCCCAAACGCCGACTGAAACAAGAACCCAGAGATACGGAATTGCAAAGCGGACAAACCATAATCAATTTCTTTCAATATCAAAGCGGACAAACCATAATCGATTCCTTGAGGATGCGAGAATTGCAAAAGAGAACTTTCCAATCAATGTAAGTTTCGATCTCTTTGCTAAGCGATCATTCTCCAATAAATAAAAACCAAGAACCTTGTCATCCATCTTCATTTTGGAATTGCCAAATGGAACGACATCCTTTGAATTGAATGAAAGTTGCACATGGCTTAGGGTTTTTATAAAAGCAAAATAACACCCCGGGAGGTGGGGGATTGAGGCGTGATCCCCTACCTGTAGATCAAATAATCAAAATGTCATACAATGTCATGTCCCATCAAGGCGGGAGAAGATCAAAGAACAAAAAACCGATCACTATGATATCTAGAAAGCCTATCATAATGAAATATCAAAAAAATACAATAAGAACTAATGCGCAATCAAAATCTAAAACTCGGATATTTGTGCCCTCATAAACAAAGTGACTACCAAGGCAAAGAACTCCCAACTCGCCCGGATGATCTGCTGGTCGATTCCCTCTCTGTGTATGTGGGAAATCGAATCGAAGGTCCTCGGCATGTTCGAATGCGAATCGGTGTATGTTGAACTGCCAAGAGCCAAGGCTGACGGATGTGATCGTGGTAACCACTAGCATCCAACTCGATCCAAATCAAGTGACAAGCGTCGGGCATGCCACAATCCCATCCCGAGTGCTAATTACTCGGCATGAAAGCTCGACACCGCTTGGAATGAACTATTAAACGCCAATAAGAGTCTGCCGAATGATCTCGTATCAATCCCCGCCACCAACTATCAATGTGTCTCGATCAAATGAATGATCCGTGTTCAACTTAATCCGAGGAGACCGAGGGGCTCACCAAATCACCATCCTCGGCTGCATGGAATATGTGGTGGATCACTCCCGCAAAAAACTCACTGTAGGGAAGCATCCAGACCAATCCGAGGGGCCCAAACGCCGACCTGAAACAAGAACCCAAAGATACGGAATTGCAAAGCAGACAAACCATAATCAATTTCTTTCAATATCAAAGCGGACAAACCATAATCAATTCCTTGAGGATGCGAAATTGCAAAAGAGAACTTTCCAATCAATGTAAGTTTCGTCTCTCATCGCTAAACGATCATTCTCCAATGAATAAAAACCGAGAACCTTACTGTCCATCTTTATTTTCGGAATTGCCAAATGGAACGACATCCTTTGAATTGAATGAAAGTTGCACATGGCTTAAGGTTTTTTTAAAGCAAAATAACACCCCGGGAGGTGGGGGATTGAGGCGTGATCCCCTACTTGTAGATCAAATAATCAAAATGTCATACAATATCATGTCCCGTCAAGGCGGGAGAAGATCAAAGAACAAAAAACCTATCACTACGATATCTAGAAAGCCTATCATAATGAAATATCAAAAAATACAATGAGAACTAATGCGTAATCAAAATCTAAAACTCGGATATTTGTTCCCTCATAAACAATGTGACTACCAAGGGCAGCATCTCCCAACTCTACCAGATGATCTGCTGGTCGATTCTCCTCTCTATGCATGTGGGAAATCAAATACTGAAGGTCCCTCTGCATGTTCGAATGCGAATTAGTGTATGTTGAACTCCGCAAGAGCCAAGGCAACTGACGGATGTGATCGTGGTAACCACTACCATCCAACTCGATCCAAATCAAGTGACAAGCGTCGGGCATGCCGCAATCCCATCTCGGTGCTAATAACTCGGCATGAAAGCTCGATACCGCACGGAATGAACTATGAAATACCAATAAGAGTCGCCCAAATGATCTCGTATCAATCCCCACCACCAACTATCAATGTGTCTCGATCAAACGAATCATCCGTGTTCAACTTGATCCGAGGAGGCGAGGGGCTCGCCAAATCACCATCCTCGGGCTGCGTGGAATCAGTGGTGGATCACTCCCCTGCAAAAAACTCACTATGGGGAAGCATCCAGACCAATCCGAGGGGCCCAAACGCCGACCTGAAACAAGAACCCAGAGATACGGAATTGCAAAGCAGACAAACCATAATCAATTTCTTTCAATATCAAAGCGGACAAACCATAATCGATTCCTTGAGGATGCGAGAATTGCAAAAGAGAACTTTCCAATCAATGTAAGTTTCGGTCTCTCTTTGCTAAACGATCATTCTCCAATAAATAAAAACCAAGAACCTTCATGTCCATCTTCATTTCGGAATTGCCAAATGGAGCGACATCCTTTGAATTGAATGAAAGTTGCACATGGCTTAGGGTTTTTATAAAAGCAAAATAACACCCCGGGAGGTGGGGGATTGAGGCGTGATCCCCTACCTGTAGATCAAATAATCAAAATGTCATACAATGTCATGTCCCATCAAGGCGGGAGAAGATCAAAGAACAAAAAACCTATCACTACGATATCTAGAAAGCCTATCATAATGAAATATCAAAAAAATACAATAAGAACTAATGCGCAATCAAAATCTAAAACTCGGATATTTGTGCCCTCATAAACAAAGTGACTACCAAGGGCAGCAACTCCCAACTCTGCCAGATGATCTGCTGGTCGATTCCCCTCTCTGTGTATGTGGGAAATCGAATACTGAAGGTCCCTCAGCATGTTCCGAATGCGAATCAGTGTATGTTGAACCTGCCAAGAGCCAAGGCAACCAGATGTGATCGTGGTAACCACTAGCATCCAACTCGATCCAAATCTGAAGTGACAACTGTCGGGCATGCCACAATCCCATCCCCAGTGCTAATAACTCGGCATGAAAGCTCGACACCGCTTGGAATGAACTATTAAACGCCAATAAGAGTCTGCCCGAATGATCTCGTATCAATCCCCCGCCACCAACTATCAATGTGTCTCGATCAAACGAATGATCCGTGTTCAACTTGATCTGAGGAGACTGAGGGGCTCACCAAATCACCATCCTCGGCCTGCATGGAATATGTGGTGGATCACTCCCCTGCAAAAAACTCACTGTAGGGAAGCATCCAGACCAATCCGAGGGGCCCAAACGCCGACCTGAAACAAGAACCCAGAGATACGGAATTGCAAAGCAGACAAACCATAATCAATTTCTTTCAATATCAAAGCAGACAAACCATAATCAATTCCTTGAGGATGCAGAATTGCAAAAGAGAACTTTCCAATCAATGTAAGTTTCCAGTCTACTGCTAAACGATCATTCTCCAATGAATAAAAACCGAGAACCTTCTGTCCATCTTTATTTCTGAAATTGCCAAATGGAACGACATCCTTTGAATTGAATGAAAGTTGCACATGGCTTAAGGTTTTTTTAAAAGCAAAATAACACCCCGGGAGGTGGGGGATTGAGGCGTGATCCCCTACTTGTAGATCAAATAATCAAATTGTCATACAATATCATGTCCCGTCAAGGCGGGAGAAGATCAAAGAACAAAAAACCTATCACTACGATATCTAGAAAGCCTATCATAATGAAATATCAAAAAAATACAATGAGAACTAATGCGTAATCAAAATCTAAAACTCGGATATTTGTTCCTCATAAACAATGTGACTACCAAGGCGGCATCTCCCAACTCTACCGGATGATGCTGGTCGATTCTCCTCTCTATGCATGTGGGAAATCAAATCATCGAAGGTCCTCGGCATGTTCCGAATGCGAATTAGTGTATCTTGAACTGCAAGAGCAAGGCAACGGATGTGATTGTGGTAACCACTACCATCCAACTCGATCCAAATCGAAGTGACAAGCGTCGGGCATGCCGAAATCCCATCTCGGTGCTAATAACTCGGCATGAAAGCTCGATACGCTGGAATGAACTATGAAATACCAATAAGAGTACGCCCAAATGATCTCGTATCAATCCCCCACCACCAACTATCTATGTGTCTCGATCAAACGAATCATCCGTGTTCAACTTGATCGAGGGGGAGACCGAGGGGCTCGCCAAATCACCATCCTCGGGCACGTGGAATGCGTGGTGGATCACTCCCCCCTGCAAAAAACTCACTATGGGAAGCATCCGGACCAATCGAGGGGCCCAAACGCCGACTGAAATAAGAACCCGGAGATGCGAATTGCAAAGCAGACAAACCATAATCAATTTCTTTCAATATCAAAGCAGACAAACCATAATCAATTCCTTGAGGATGCATAATTGCAAAAGAGAACTTTCCAATCAATGTAAGTTTCGGTCTCTTTGCTAACGATCATTCTCCAATGAATAAAAACCGAGAACCTTCTGTCCATCTTTATTTCTGGAATTGCCAAATGGAACGACATCCTTTGAATTGAATGAAAGTTGCACATGGCTTAAGGTTTTTTTAAAGCAAAATAACACCCCGGGAGGTGGGGGATTAAGGCGTGATCCCCTACTTGTAGATCAAATTATCAAAATGCCATACAATGTCATGTCCCGTCAAGGCGGGAGAAGATCAAAGAACAAAAAACCTATCACTACGATATCTAGAAAGCCTATCATAATGAAATATCAAAAAAATACAATAAGAACTAATGCGCAATCAAAATCTAAAACTCGGATATTTGTGCCCTCATAAACAAAGTGACTACCAAGGGCAGCAGCTCCCAACTCTGCCAGATGATCTGCTGGTCGATTCCCCTCTCTGTGTATGTGGGAAATCGAATCGAAGGTCCTCGGCATGTTCGAATGCGAATCGGTGTATGTTGAACTGCCAAGAGCAAGGCAAGCTGACGGATGTGATCGTGGTAACCACTACCATCCAACTCGATCCAAATCGAAGTGACAAGCGCCGGGCATGCCGCAATCCCATCTCGGTGCTAATAACTCGGCATGAAAGCTCGATACCGCTGGAATGAACTATGAAATACCAATAAGAGTCGCGCCCAAATGATCTCGTATCAATCCCCCACCACCAACTATCAATGTGTCTCGATCAAACGAATCATCCGTGTTCAACTTGATTTGAGGAGACTGAGGGGCTCGCCAAATCACCATCCTCGGGCTGCATGGAATCTGTGGTGGATCACTCCCCTGCAAAAAACTCACTATGGGGAAGCATCCAGACCAATCCGAGGGGCCCAAACGCCGACTGAAACAAGAACCCGGAGATACGGAATTGCAAAGCAGACAAACCATAATCAATTTCTTTCAATATCAAAGCAGACAAACCATAATCAATTCCTTGAGGATGCAGATTTGCAAAAGAGAACTTTCCAATCAATGTAAGTTTCGATCTCTTCGCTAAGCGATCATTCTCCAATGAATAAAAACCGAGAACCTTCGTCCATCTTTATTTTCGGAATTGCCAAATGGAACGACATCCTTTGAATTGAATGAAAGTTGCACATGGCTTAAGGTTTTTTAAAGCAAAATAACACCGGGAGGTGGGGGATTAAGGCGTGATCCCCTACTTGTAGATCAAATTATCAAAATGCCATACAATGTCATGTCCCGTCAAGCGGGAGAAGATCAAAGAACAAAAAACCTATCACTACGATATCTAGAAAGCCTATCATAATGAAATATCAAAAAAATACAATAAGAACTAATGCGCAATCAAAATCTAAAACTCGGATATTTGTGCCCTCATAAACAAAGTGACTACCAAGGCGCGAGCTCCCAACTCGCCGGATGATCTGTTGGTCGATTCCCTCTCTGTGTATGTGGGAAATCGAAATCGAAGGTCCTCAAAGCATGTTCGAATGCGAATCGGTGTATGTTGAACTGCAAGAGCAAGGCAACGGATGTGATCGTGGTAACCACTACCATCCAACTCGATCCAAATCGAAGTGACAAGCGTCGGGCATGCCGCAATCCCATCTCAGTGCTAATAACTCGGCATGAAAGCTCGATACCACTGGAATGAACTATGAAATACCAATAAGAGTCTCCGCCCGAATGATCTCGTATCAATCCCCCACCACCAACTATCAATGTGTCTCGATCAAACGAATCATCCGTGTTCAACTTGATTTGAGGAGACGAGGGGCTCGCCAAATCACCATCCTCGGGCTGCATGGAATCGTGGTGGATCACTCCCCGCAAAAAAACTCACTATGGGAAGCATCCCGGACCAATCGAGGGGCCCAAACGCCGACGAAACAAGAACCCGGAGATACGGAATTGCAAAGCGGACAAACCATAATCAATTTCTTTCAATATCAAAGCGGACAAACCATAATCAATTCCTTGAGGATGCGAGAATTGCAAAAGAGAACTTTCCAATCAATGTAAGTTTCGATCATCGCTAAAGCGATCATTCTCCAATGAATAAAAACCTAGAACTTCTTGTCCATCTTTATTTCGGAATTGCCAAATGGAACGACATCCTTTGAATTGAATGAAAGTTGCACATGGCTTAGGGTTTTTTTTAAAGCAAAATAACACCCGGGGGGTAGGGATTGAGGCGTGATCCCCTACATGTAGATCAAATAATCAAAATGTCATACAATGTCATGTCCCATCAAGGCAGGAGAATATCAAAGAACAAAAAACCTATCACTACGATATCTAGAAAGCCTATCATAATGAAATATCAAAAAAATACAATGAGAACTAATGCGTAATCAAAATCTAAAACTTGGATATTCGTGCCCTCATAAACAATGTGACTACCAAGGGCAGCATCTCCCAACTCTACCAGATGATTTGCTGGTCGATTCTCCTCTCTATGCATGTGGGAAATCAAATACTGAAGGTCCCTCAGCATGTTCCGAATGCGAATTAGTGTATGTTGAACCTGCCAAGAGCCAAGGCAACCAGATGTGATTGTGGTAACCACTACCATCCAACTCGATCCAAATCTGAAGTGACAACTGTCGGGCATGCCGCAATCCCATCTCCAGTGCTAATAACTCGGCATGAAAGCTCGATACCGCCTGGAATGAACTATGAAATACCAATAAGAGTCTGCCCAAATGATCTCGTATCAATCCCCCACCACCAACTATCAATGTGTCTCGATCAAACGAATCATCCGTGTTCAACTTGATCTGAGGAGACTGAGGGGCTCGCCAAATCACCATCCTCGGGCTGCGTGGAATCTGTGGTGGATCACTCCCCTGCAAAAAACTCACTATGGGGAAGCATCCAGACCAATCCGAGGGGCCCAAATGCCGACCTGAAACAAGAACCCAGAGATACGGAATTGCATAGCAGACAAACCATAATCAATTCCTTTCAATATCAAAGCAGACAAACCATAATCAATTCCTTGAGGATGCAGAATTGCAAAAGAGAACTTTCCAATCAATGTAAGTTTCATCTCTTTGCTAAACGATCATTCTCAATGAATAAAAACCAAGAACCATAAATCCATCTTCATTTTGGAATTGCCAAATGGAACGACATCCATTGAATTGAATGAAAGTTGCACATGGCTTAGGGTTTTTTTTAAAGCAAAATAACACCCCGGGGGGTAGGGGATTGAGGCGTGATCCCCTACATGTAGATCAAATAATCAAAATGTCATACAATGTCATGTCCCATCAAGGCAGGAGAATATCAAAGAACAAAAAACCTATCACTACGATATCTAGAAAGCCTATCATAATGAAATATCAAAAAAATACAATGAGAACTAATGCACAATCAAAATCTAAAACTCGGATATTGATTATGATTTGTCTGCTTTGCAATTCCGTAATCAAAGCAGACAAACCATAATCAATTCCTTGAGTAGGGTTAGGGTTTAGGGTTTAGGGTTTAGGGTTTTGGGTTTAGGGTTAGGGTTTAGGGTTAGGGTTCAGGGTTTAGGGTTTAGGGTTAGGGTTTAGGGTTTAGGGTTTATGGTTTAGGGTTTCAGGTTTAAGGGTTTAGGGTATAGGGTATAGGGTTTAGGGTTTAGGTTTTTTTTTTGCAAAATAACACCCCGGGGGGTGGGGGATTGAGGCGTGATCCCCTACCTGTATATCAAATAATCAAAATGTCATACAATGTCATGCCCGTCAATGCGGGAGAAAATCAAAGAACAAATAACCTATCACTACGATATCTAGAGAGACTATCATAATGAGATATCTAAAAAAAGAAATGAGAACCAATGATCTATGAAAATCTGAAGCTCGGATATCCCAGCTGGCCCATCCGAATGAGCGTTAGGAGGTGGTGAGAATTTGTGCCCTCATTAACCATGTGACTGCCAAGGGCAGCAGCTCCCAACGCCGCTAGGTGATCTGCTAGTCGATTTTCCTCTCTGTGTATGTGGGAAATCGAATCAAGGTCCTCAAAGCATGTTCGAATGCGAATCGGGGTGTCTTGAACTGCGCAAGAGCCAAGGCCACGAAGTGATCGTGGTGACCACCGCCGCCGCTGCGTCAACTTGATCCAAATTTGAAGAAAACTAACGGGCGTGCCGCAATCCCATCTCCAGCGCTAGTAGCTCGGCATGAAAGCTAGACACCGCCTGGAAAGAACAATGAAAAGCTAACATGAGTCTGTCCGAATGATCTATGAAAATCTGAAGCTCGGATATCCCAGCTGGCCCATCCGAATGAGCGTTAGGAGGTGGTGAGAAGTTGTGCCCTCATTAACCATGTGACTGCCAAGGGCAGCAGCTCCCAACGCCGCTAGGTGATCTGCTAGTCGATTTTCCTCTCTGTGTATGTGGGAAATCGAATCATCAAGGTCCTCGGCATGTTCGAATGCGAATCGGGGTGTGCTGAACCTGCCAAGAGCCAAGGCCACCAGAAGTGATCGTGGTGACCACCGCCGCTGCGTCCAACTTGATCCAAATTTGAAGAGAAAACTAACGGGCGTGCCGCAATCCCATCTCCAGCGCAAGTAGCTCGGCATGGAAGCTAGACACCGCCTGGAAAGAACAATGAAAAGCCAACATGAGCCTGCCCGAATGATCTCGAATCAATCCCCCTCCGTCAGTAATCAATGTGTCTCGATCAAACGAACCATCCGTGTTCAGCTTGATCTGAGGAGACTGAGGGGCTCTTCAAATCACTATCCTTGGCCTGCGTGAAACCTGTGGTGGAGCATTCCCCTGCAAAAAACTCACTGTAGGGAAGCATCCAGACCAATCCGAAGGGCTCAAAGCCAACCTGAAACAAGAATCCAGAGATACCGCTCCACCTGCCAAATCATGTGAGATGCCAAGAAAGGAAGGTGTCGATGCTTGACACTATTCCTTTCCATCCAGACAAACCATAAAATCAAGCAGGGGACCAAGAAACTCAAGTACCTCGTGTGTCATCCGTGTGTGCGGTTCCGCCAAAATGAAAGGAACAATATCATATCAGAGGTGTGTGGAAGTGTAGTGTCAAACCAAGGAAGAAAGTGATTCCACACGGACTGAACAGTATCATTCATCAAAAAGAGGTGAGGGATAGATTCAACGTGAGGAGAAGAAAGTGTATTATGCAAGCAACAACAGCAACGTGAAGCAAGAGAAGTGCCACGTGCCTGAAGCTTGATATCCACAGGGAGACGATCATGAAGAAGGCGCCAAAGAAAAATAGAAATAGTAGGAAGGAGAGCATTGTTCCAAATAGCACCAGACAGGAGGTTCTGAGCATTTCTACCCAGGATAGAATCCCAAGCAGAAGACATCGAAAACCCACCATGAGAGGTAAGCATCCATCGCATGATATCCTCAGACCCCAGCAGAATTGGCACCCCGGATATATCCTCAATGAGACTCTCAGGAAGCCCACATCTGGATACCATGACCTGATACAATCTGTCTCTATCCCACATACCATCGCGAATAAACCAATCAACTGTCATGTGTCCCGAAGGCTGATCCAAACAATGATCCGCAAGCGGCTTGTGTCCAAACCAAATATCATCCCAGAAACTGACCTGGCTACCACTGCCAATAGACCAGAAGATCTGCTCTTGGGCCCGAATACCGACCCATCTCAACCGCCTCCACTGATAACTGTCATTGTGTGTTACAGGGGCTCTACAGGGAGACAACAATCCATTGTAACAATACTTGTTGATCAAGAACTGGGCCCACAATGAGTGGCCCTCGCGTAACCTCCACCACAACTTGTAACTGAAGGCGTCAGCAATATCTGAAAGGCGGCGCAACCTCAGCCCACCCTCAAAGATAGGGTGGCAGATATCATCCCAACTGATCCAGTGAGTCTTCTTCTGCCCCACGTAGGAGCCCCAGAAGAATCGAGCCATGATCTACTCCAACTGATGAAGAATATGCAACGGAATGGCCATTAGCGTGCTCCGAATAAGAGCAAGCCTACCACCAAAGGACAAATGCCGATGCATCCACCCAACAACTCTATCCAACATCCTTTAAATCACTGGGAGGAAAAGTACTTTCGTCATTTGCCCCTTGAAAAAAGGGACACCCAAATAAGTCATCGGCAAGTCATTGCGGACGAAGCCTGTCAGCTCGTGCACCATGTGCTCCCATCCGTCAATGAAGCGTGGAGCCAGGAAGAATCTACTCTTCTGTACACTGACCAGCTGCCCAGAAGTAGCAGAATAGTGCTCCAGAAAGTGCCTCAACGTGACCAGACCATCCTTAGACGCCCTAGTGAAGATAACCACATCATCATCATAGGCCAGATGCGTCACCGGAAAACCTCGTCGCGTCCGATAAATCATATCCCGCTGTCATCTAATATTGGAATCCAATCCCCGGGATAAATACTCCACTACCAAAACAAATAAGGCAGGAGATAGAGGATCCCCCTGCCACAGTCCCCGAGTCGATGGAAAATATCCGGAAGGGATACAATTAACTAGAACGAGAGAAAGCGCGATGCTCAATACAATCGCCAACCATATCAATCCACCGAACGGGGAAGCCCATGTGAACCATAGCTGTATACAGGAAATCCCATTGCACCCTATCATAAGCTTTAGCCATATCGAGCTTTATCACCACATTAGGATTTTCCGTGGCTAAGCAGATATCATGGATAAGCTCCTACGCGAGCAATATGTTATCTGAGATGACACGACTGGGTGTGAAACCATTCTGATTCGGCGACACAATCAAAGGTAGAATCGAGTCCAACCGCGCATTCATAATCTTAGAGATAATCTTATTTGTCACGTTGCACATGCTAATCAGCCGAAACTCAGTCCACTTCCGAGGGTAAGGAACCTTCAGAATAAGAACTATAGATGTAGCCGTGAACGTGGATGGCATGAGATTACCCGAGAAAAAGTCAACCACCGCATCCTCAATATCCGGTTTGACGAAATCCTAGCAGTGCGGAAAGAACATTGATGAGAAACCATCAGGCCCCGAAACACTAGATGGATCAATCCCAAACACCGTATCGCGAACCTCCTGAGCCGTCGACATAGCACAAAGTCAAAAGTCGGGGAAAGAACTCATCGACAGGGGGAGTCAGATACTCTAAGTCAGAAGTCAATAAAGACTGAAAGAACTGAACTTCCGACTTCCGAATCTCAGAATCCTGTGTGATCGTCACCCCATCGTCGTCAATCGAGTGGATCCTAGTGCGACACCACTTCTGCTTAACAAATCCATGGACAAACTTAGTGTTGCGCTCCCCCTCGACTGCCCACTTAACAACAGCTTTCTGACGCCAAAAATCCTCCTTCATTTTCAAACGTAGCTCGTACTCAGCCACACAACGATGTAGCTCAGCCCGATGAGTCGAAGACGGATCACTATCATATACGGCTGAGCGGCTGAAATCGCCTCATCAACCAGTCTAACCAATCAAAAACATTACCAAACGTCTGGTGATTACAAATCTTGAGTCTGCGCTTGACCCTATTCAACTTGTGTTGCAAGCTCCTCATTCCAAAACAACCAGTGGGATGCCCCCATGCTTTTCTTGACAACTTGCAAAAAAGTATGGCGACGTATCCACATATGCTGAAATCGGAAAGAAGAACGAGGCACATGCGGCACAAAATGACAAGATATGAGTAAAGGAGCATGATCAGAGCGAACACGAGATAAATGCGTAACAAAAAAAGAAGTAAACACATCATCCCAATGTTCATTATACTAAGCCCTATCAAGTCTCTCCTGAAGCCCACCTCTAACCCACGTAAAGATAGGCCCCTCACACTGTTGGGAAATCATTTTATAGACTTTGATGAATGCCATGTAAAACTTAGAATAGGAAATTGGCACCCCATTTTTGTTGTAAACTGTATTGTAATTGATAGGGCTGGTCAAGCTGAGTTAAGTCAGCTATGCCTAAACATGCAAGAAGACAACTGAAGACTAGAAGGAAGACTCCGCTGCGAGACAGTTGAGTATGGCAAAGAAGGGAACTCGTCTGAAGATGCAGCTGAGTAAAGTATCAGTCAAGTCAACTCAAGATAGCCAAGTCTCAAGTTGAAGTGACAGAAGAGTCATCTAATGATTGGGAGTGACTCAAGTCACCGGGGAAGTTAAGGAGCTGCAGATTAAGTCAAGACAATGAAAGAGATCCGTTTACGTAAATCAAGAGAATTGCTTAAACAAGTAATACCTCCATACCACCTTTCTTGAAGTGCTCGGTCCCGAGAAGAGTGCAAAAGGAATAAACAATGGGAAGCACTACACCATGTCGAACTCGAAAAAGTCAAGAACAATTCATACCAGGAAGTGGCAATTCGAGGATCGCAACAAGACAAGCCAACGACCACAAGTGTCTTTTGAAATAAGCGTATCTCTTCAACGGGAAAATTTTCAAAAGAACACTATAAAAGGCTGAGGAGTTTATTTGAGAAGAGGTGACCTTGTCAACCTGAATGACGAACATTTCAAGCAAACATTTTAAACTGTAACCTAAAATATTCTCACATCATTCAGGATTAATCCTCAAGCCTACATTACGAAGAAAATCAATCAAACACTCACCTGTGAAGGAAAGATAACTTCAATCAGTTGAAGAGGAAATTGTTGAAGAATCAAGGGGTCTACATTCCACGGAGGATTGTAGAGAGGTTCAAGGTCGAACCGGTCTCAAGTTTTTGGAGGGCTTCGTGATCAAATCCAAGGAGCTTGAGCAAGTGGGCTGTAGTAGCAAAGCGACTTCCCCGTGAAGAAGGCCGAGTCGTCGAGAAGCCGGGTGCGTGACCAAGGCATCTCGGATCGAGTCCCAAAGGATCAAGTCATTTGTGTGATCAAGACTTGTATACGGGTATTACCACACGTATCTTGATCAATACTTAGTGGATTCCTCCGGGAGTTGGAGAAGAGAGGAGTAGAAGAATTACCCCATCTTCGAACCTCTATAAAACTCATCGTGTCATTTACATTTCAAAGACTTTAATTCCTGCGCATCTTATTTGTTTAACTCACTGTGATAAATTTGCTATCCACGTGATAATCTCTAAGTACTAAAACCAAGTATTAAATCAAACTAAACCAAATTTTAGGGTGTTAAGTCTTCCTCTGAAAACAAACTATAGTTGAGCTAAGTCGAGTCTGTTGAGTGACTAACTCTCTTGATTAACTAAATTAGTTGTCCACCAAGGACACATCTGTGTAGTATCAACTCTGAACTTTTAAAAGGACTAAATCGAAAAGTTGGTAAGGTTTATTCAACCCCCCCTTCTAAACCTTACACTCACACCCCTTGGGACCTACAAGTTGTATCAGAGCGGTTGGTTCATTGAGCCTTCCCGCAGTTCTTGAACTAGATCTCCAAAATTTTCAAAGTCTGTTTTAGTACTTAAGTTTTCAAAACTCTTTTTATCATCAAAAGTTATTATCATGGAAGCAAATTTGACACGCATCCCTATGTTCACAATTGATGAATTTGATGATTGGAAAATTCGTATGTGAGCTCATCTATCAAAGCATTACATGATGAGATGTGGATAGTGAAAGAGGATGGGCCACCGCAAATTTTAAAAGTGAAACACGATTGTAAGGAGAGCTGCGGTTTGAAGGTGAAGAGGATGTTGCTCTAGACCACTATGGTTGAAAAACTAAGAACTGAATGGACAAATGATGACAGAAAAAGATATAACCTGGACAATGTGGCCAAGGACATTCTTTACAAAACCTTGGACAAAGCCATGTTCAATAAAGTCAAATCATGCAAAACGGCTAAAGAAATATGGGACAAGTTAACATTGATTTGTGAAGGCTCGGAAAGCAAATCAAGGAAAATAAATTATCGGTGGTGTACAAAAATTTGAGAATTTCAAAATGATCGCAGGAGAGAACCTGGATCAACCGGATGCTCGGTTCACGAAATTACCAACGAGCTATCGCACTTGGAAAAGAATATACACGAGAAGGAAATATGTATGAAGATCCTAAAAAGTCTCCGGTGAATGGGAAATGAAGATCATGGCACTAAGACATTCCATGGACCTATCGAAGACATCCAACCATGAGCTATTCTCGGATCTCAAAGCCTACGAATTTGAGCCGAGAAGAAAAAGACCGAGGAAGAGACAGTTGTACCCAAAACAACTGCTCTAATTGTTAAGGATGGCAAGAGAGCTGAGGTCAAAGAAGTCATTGACCCAGAGGAAATAGCCCTGATGGTTAAAAGGTTCAACAAGTTCTTCAATAAGAACTACAAGAGAGGCAAGGGCGAATCCTCCCGAAGACACTCGGCTCTCTCCAAGTCAAGGAAGATAGGCCAACCAAGAGAAGAGATAATCACAAAGTGAATATCAAAGGGTTGACGATCCAAGAATGGAAAGAGTCGATCAAAAGGTTGAAAATCTATCTTTGGAACTGTAGGCAACTAGGTCACTATGCCATTGATTGCCCATATCCTGTAGTCAACAAATACAAGAATGAAGAAGAAAGAAAGGTCTTGAGAGAAAGAAGACAAGAAAAAAAAAAGGCAATGTTGGTGCAGAGACTCTTTGAGACAGCCAAGTCAAGAGACATAGCCGATTCGAGAGAGTAGTGAAGTGACTACTCAAGTGACTAAGAAGAAGAAGCCTTGATCGTTTGATGGCCAAGGAACAAGACCAACTGACCAAGAAAATGAGGTACACTCTAACTTATCAAACTCGATTCTAGTGATAGTAGTGTGACACACACACTTCATCATCCACTCGATCTTTATGATTCATTAGGCAAAATGATGAAAGATTTTGAACACATTAAATCCTCACACACACTACTAAATGAGGAAAACTTGACCTACTCAAGAGCAAAACTCACGGTGACTAAGGAGCCGAGTACTCTAAGTCAAATAGGTCGATGAGAATGAAAGTCTAAAGACCGAAAATACTAAGCTAATAGCAGAGATAGCTGCTATAGAAAAAAGTGAAAATGACCTCAAAAATGTGATTGCCTCATTCACTAAGGCATCTAAATCATTGGATGATCTTATTATGAGTCAAAGAGAATGTGGAGACAAGACAGGCTTAGGATTTAATTCCTCTGTGCTATGTCAAGCTCCAAAAGTAATTTTGGAAAAAGGATCTTCAAGCAATGAAGTATCTCAAAAATCCAAAACTCCAAATGGTGCACACACATTTATTCCAAAGCACAATTACAAGCAAAGCCTTGGTTATAAAGGAAAAGGAAAACAACTTGATTGAGTGTCTTTGATAGGGCATTTGAGAAGAAATCCGGTGAGTTCCTCAAACAAACTCCAACAGAAATACTCTATAAAGAAGAAACAGAGCTACCAAAAACCCCAGAAGTTCTATAAAAGAAACACATATGATGGGAATGGTAGAAAATACCCAAGCAAGTGATTGGAATGATGTGAACTATCAAGCAAAGTCTATGGAATATAAGCCCAAATGGCAAAGGCCAGAACTCAAGCAAAGGCCATTCCAAAGGTATAAGAGCTTTCATCATCAGCACACATATGCACCTAGGCACTACACTCGAGACACCACAACTACCCAAAGAAGGCAATTGCTAAAACACATATACGGGCATACAAACAAAAGAGACAATTTGTATGAACCTAGAATCCCCAAGCAATTTTTCAAAATTAATTATGATTATGGCAGCGATAGATGGCAACCCCTTAGAGCCAAATCTTTTGGCTATGGGCTGGTTGGATCATCTTACAATACTAACCCCTCGGGACCCGGACAAGTATGGGTACCTAAAACTTAATTTCCTTGATTGCGGGTTCAAGGAAGCAGTGAGTGCCAAGGAACCTGGTACATGGATAGTGGTACATTCCGGACATATGACATGAGGAAACAAGAAAAATCTATCAAAATTCAAGGAAGTTAAAGGAGCAAAAGTCATATTTGGAGGAAATGAAGCTCGGGAGAAATAAAGAGGCATTGGATCCATCAAGAAAAATGGATTAGAAATCACGGATGTTGCATATGTTGAAGGACTCAACTTCAACTTGCTAAGCATCGACCAACTCGTGACAAGGGTTATAATGTTGGATTTAACATGGGTATATGCCAAATCAAGGATACTGAATCAAATGAAGTTGTGTTGCAAGGATGCGGACAAAAGGACATGTATGTCGTGGATTGGTCAACCGCAACACCCAACACTTGTCTATTAGCAAAGAGCATAAATTGAATCAAGTTGGTCGTGGCAAAAGAAGCCGAGTTATCGAATTTCAAAACGATTAACAAGCTTTCGGAAGCAATCTTGTGGAAGGACTTCTAGACTCAAAGATACAAGAAGGAGAGTATATGTGACGCATGTCAGAAGGGAAAACAAATCAAATCATCATTCAAAGAAAAGGCATGTCCATCTTCAACAAGAATATTACATCTGCTACATATGGATCTATTCGGTCGATTGAACCAAGCTAGCATAAGTGGAAAGAAATACACCTTGGTGGTAGTAGATGACTATTCAAGATATACGTGGATAATATTCATGTGTAAGAAGAAAGAAACTCTGAGAAACTACCACAATCGATGAAGAGGATTCAAAATGAGAAGAGTCAAACCATTATCAAAATAAGATCGGAGGAGGAACCGAGTTTGTAAATGGTATAATAACTCGATATTGTATTGAAAATGGCATTTGTCATGAATTATCTCTGACAAGGACTCCACAAAGAATAGAGTTGCGAGAAAGAAGGAATAGAACTCTCAAAGAAGCGGCAAGGACCATGTTAGTCAAGCGGGGTTACAAAAAGATTTTGGTGAAGCAATAAACACAAACATGCTACACACAAAATAGATGCATGATAAGCAGACGGTGACAAAGACTCTTATGAGATTTGGACAGGAGAAAACCAAATGTTGCATATTTTAGAATATTTAGATGTAAATGCTTCATCCATAACAATGGCAAAGATAATCTAAAGGCTTTTGATGCTAAAGGTGATGAAGGTATCTTCTTGGGATACTCGGTGAAAGCAAAGCCTCTGAGAGTACTCAACAAGAGGACTATGGTTACGAGAGGAATCCATTCATGTGGTGTTCGATGAGCCAAATGTAAATGGAGAAGACATTGAAGAATCGGTGATAAGTTGAATCAACCAACCATGCGAGAAGAGTCTATCTTTGTCTTGAAGTGGAATTATAAACTCGAGATGAAGATGAGATAGTGAGTCTCAAAAGCAACTGGAAAATTTGCGGCTAAGTGATTACGAGAGAGAGTCGATCAAAGCAACACATTTGCAAGACGATGAATCCGGCTAACTTACTCCAACTCGATGTAAGATGGTGAGAGACCATCCACGAGAACTAGTCATTGGAGATATAAGAGAAGGTGTCAAAACAAGATCCAAAACTCAACAAGAAGCTATGTTCACATGCTTTATCTCATAAATAGAGCCTAAAGATATGTCACAAGCATTGGATGACACACATTGGATTCAAGCTATGCAAGAAGAGCTGAATTAGTTTGAAAGAAATAAAGTATGGGAATTAGTTCAAAGACCCACCCATCAAAATGTTATTGGCACTAAATGGGTGTTCAGAAACAAGATGAACGAGGAAGGTTCTGTGGTAAGAAACAAAGCAAGATTAGTAGCCAAAGGATATTGCCAAGAAGAAGGGATAGATTTTGATGAAACATTTGCCCCTGTAGCAAGATTGGAAGCTATACGGATGTTTCTTGCCTATGCAGCTCACAAGAATTTTATTGTATATCATATGGATGTAAAGAGTGCATTCCTTAATGGTTTATTGGAAGAAGAAGTGTATGTTGAACAACCTCCAGGATTTGAGCGAAGACTCTTGGAGATAAGGTATACAAACTCAAGAAAGATCTATATGGATTGAAACAGGCACCTGAGAGCATGGTATGATACTTTGTCACAATTCGATCGAGAATGGATTCACAAAAGGAAAAGTGAATAGAACACTCTTTAATTCAAGACAGGAAGAGCATCGCTTGTTCAAATATATGTGGATGACATCATTTTTGGATCCACAAACAAAGAGTTTGTGTGATAAATTTTCAAACCTCATGCAAAGCAAATTCGAAATGAGCATGATGGGAGAGTGACATTCTTCCTTGGACTCCAAGTGAAACAGTGAAGGATGGAACCTTCATAAGTCAAATAAAATACACCGAGAGATTTAATGAAGAAATTTGGTAAGGAAGAGAAGTCATCGTGAAAATACCAATGAATACATCGGTCAAAATGGACATGGATGCGGATGGCAAGCACGTAGATCAAACAAGATACTGAGCACTTATTGGGTCATTGCTTTATCTCACACAAGCAGGCGGACATCGGCTTTGTTGTAGGTGTATGTGCAAGATTTCAATCGCTCCAAAACAAAGCCATATGATGCGGCACAAGAGGATCTTGAGATATTTGAAAGGAAGCCAATAAGTTGGCTTATGGTATCCAAAAAGAAGGTGGATTCAAGCTAATTGGCTATTCGGACTACGACTATCTTTGGATGTAGAGTTGATAGGAAGAGCACCTCGAGGCACATGTCAAATGCTTGGAAATAGGCTAATTTCTTGGTTTAGCAAAAAGCAAAATTCAATAGCCACCTCTCTGGTGTGAGAATACATAGGCTGGCGGGCATTTATTTTGTTGTGCCCAAGTCCTATGGATGAGAGGCAATTTGGTGAGAGACTATGAAGTTGAAGAAAAGGAAATTCCAATCATGTGTGATAACACAAGTGCAATTGCAATCACTCAAAATCTGTGTTGCACTCGAACAAAGCATATCGATGTCGATATCACTTCATAAGAGATCATGTTGAAAAGAAGGACATCACCTTGGAATATATTTCAAGCGATAAAATGGTTGGCGACATATTCACAAAACCATTATGTGAGTCAAGATTTGAAGAACTCAAGCATGAGTTAGGGTTAATTGGTGAGGTGACTTTGAGAAGACTCAAAGAAAAGAAATGAAACACAAAAAAAAAAAAGAAATTTGAACTCTCAAATCAGCTATGTGAATCAGCCGTATCGGAAAGACAACTATACCGAATTAGCTGACAGCTGAGTTACTAGGAGAACTGTAAGAAGAAGAGTTAAATCAGCTAAGTGATAACCTGAGTCATTTATGAGCAAAGTGACAAAAACGCAGTCGTTTTTACTAAGCGGGAATGCTTTTAAGAATGACGTCAGCATAATTATGACGTGTATAGGCAAAAGCTGCACACCAAGCTTATGACTGGATATAAATGCTACCGCATTAAACACGAGACATTAAATGCTAATCGGCATGCAAAATCTAAGCCGTTGATTTCAATCACATTTCAAAAACCACCCGCACGTCCTTTCATGAACCATACTTAAACCATTTCATCCGTTTCTCTCACACATTACCAAAACCGTTCATTTCTCTCTCTCAGAAGCAAAGGCAAAAACTCTCTCAAAACCCTATCAATCTTCAAATCACCTTCTAAGTTTCATTCGGTGAAATACATAAAAATGGCATCGACTCATGATTTTGTCAAACTAGGAAAGCAAATCCACACCCAGTCTACTGTGGATTTCGAGGGTATGGTCAAACAGGGGTCCGATGATGCCCTCGTAAAGAAGATCGCTGAAAAGCTCGAAATATCCGAGCTAAAACCATTTCTGATGATGGAGTTCCCGATGACCTATGTGGAAGAGGTTGCACAATTCTACATGAACGCTGAGATTCACGATGAGGGGATCAAATCCTCTGTTCACGGGAAGGAGTTCATCATCACTGCCAAGGATTTGGCGTATTCTTCGCTCGTTCGGGCGGAAGGAGCACGAGAAATCAATGAAGCGATGTTGACTTGGCTGCCGCTTGGAAGGAAGTAGAGCAAGGCATCGACTATCTTTGAAAAAGATAGTCTACACAGCTAACAAGAGGCTCGAAGGAGGACTACCACAAATGTTAGACATAGTTGCCAAATGCATAGACATCAAATTTGGCGACTTTGACCAATCGTCAAAGCGAAATTGATCGTAATGGTTGCGATCATTGAAGAAAAGAAAGTGAATGGGCTGAGTCTGTCTACATCGGACTCTGCCGTAACGCGTTGGGAACAAATCCTTCAAGGAGGGTGGAACGTTTGGAAGTTCCTAGGATACGGTCGGTGATTGGCGGTGATGGAGATAAAGGAGTCCCTCTTCGACATGGAAATGCGTTCCATGTAAACAAAAGGATGTTCGAGATCAAACCTCTGCAGCGCACTGAGAAGAGAGCCTACGCTAAGAGAGCGATACAAGTGAGGGGGAATCGGTGACCACGAAGATCTGAGATGTCTCCTCTCCACCAAAGAAGAAGGCTGCCCAGTTGCTAAGAGAAGCTACGCCCCTGCAGCAATGAAAAACAAATCTGCTCCCGCCCCTGCCGAAGTCACTGCCCCCCCCGCGTAGTGTCTCTGCCCGGCGGCTTGCGGCGGAGAAGGAATCTCAAATACCTTCTCCGGTCGTCAAAAAGAGGAGAAGCGATAAGCCAAGATGGCCACTCCTCAAAAGAAAACAACAAAGACCGACCCCCCGCCGCCCAAGACTCGAAGAAACTCTATTCGAACGTAAATCCCTATGGTACAAACAAGGAGAAGAAGAAGAATTTTCAAAGCGTTGGAAGAATCGAGAATCCTTCATGAGCAAAGAATGATGGAAGGACCAGGAGAGTCCTCCAAAATACGGTGGAGATAGACCCGATGGGAGTGGTGCGACATATTGCCACCGTTATTCGCCACCACTTCCCCCACTCACTCGGAAGAAAGAACTAAGGAGGCTGGCGATGAAACCGGGATAGTGGGGACCCCGGTCGAGCCAACCCCTAATGAAGGTGTCTTACCACCGCCCCAACGGCTGAATACTCAATGAGAACGATCGGGAGTCCGGAGACGAGTGACCCCAATTCAAGTCACTCGGTGGTGTGCCGGTTGGGAAACTCCCCTCCGCTGCAGCAAGGTCGGAGGATCTTTGGTGACTCCACAACGAATCTAGGAGGCGAAGTGGAGAAGGAAGAAACACAAAGTACACAACAAGTTTTCATCAACGAGGCTCAGGCAGTTGAGACTGTCATCTCGGTGAGGTGCCAACCGCTACGAAGGCTAATGACGCGTTCTTTGATGCGGTCGAGGCACGAGGAAGGAACAGACCACGGGAGTTAACACTCGGGCAACGAAAGTGCAATCCACGGAGTTGAGACTTCAATGGATGCCACCACGAAGACCCTAAGACGGCTAACTTTGTCGAAAGGGATGTCAAGGCCTCGCGCAGATTGAGACTGCAGGAGGTAATGAAAGCCAACGGGAGGTTGAGACTTCCGGGGTAAAGAAGTCAATCTGAGAACATCCCTCCTGCTATCATTGATCCATAAGAAAAGGAGATAAGTACGCTTCACGATTCCCAGGATAATCTCGATGTAACCTTTCTCGGGATCGGAAGGAGATGATAAAGTGAGTCATCCCCTCGTGACTAATCCAAAAGATCGAAGCGAGGATGTTCCAACCACGAGCAAGTCGACCTCAAGACTACTCATCAAACTTTCAACCTTGATGATGAGCCACCCATGGAAATCTCATCATCGTCCGATGACGCTTCGATAAGACCGAGGACCGAGTTAACTCACTTGGAAAAACCAATTTGAGACCGACGAAGTTGTTGAGACAATTTGAGGCTCAGCAAGTTCGGGTCGACTTCACAATGCACCCAGTGAGCGAGAGTCTCTGCGCGAGCTCCCAAGCTGCAGGAGTTCGACTCAGAAAAAGAACTTCACGCGCACCACTCATCATTGAACAAATCCGGTTGCCGTGATGATCCCTTTGTAGAATCATTTCCCTTCTCTCCGGAGGTACCCGACCTCCTGAAGAGTCGAGAAAAAAAAGATCTCGAGCGCTTCCACGGACGGATCCTATCATTCCATCGAGATACCATCGTTCGGTGACTATGATTTTGACGCTTGGCCGCGTCGGTCACTTGCAAGAGGGAACAAGCGAAGTTCGGGAGGTGTTCAAAGCATTATTTGCTAAAATTGAATGGATGGAGAGGCATCAGGCCTCGATGGACATGAGATCGGATAACGAGAGATGCCAACCTTACTGGCGATTTGAGAGGCATAATAGTCGAGAATCCGGGAGTGGTGGCAACAAAGAACAAACAATGCGTGTGGAACAAGCTAGATATTTGAGAATATTGTTCAACAAGTTTGTTGTCAGCGAAGTGAGAATCGATGCAAAGACAAAATTGAAAGAACACATTGAGCATATGCATGAATCTCACTTTGAGATAAAGCCGCTGCGTGAGCAAAATAAGAATGAGCTTCTGCGTATGGAAGAAAACATGGATCGCAAATTCAGTCTTCTCATGGCTGAGATGAAGTTGATTAAAGCTAAATCTAACGCTACTCGTTCTGAGTTTCGTGCAGCATACTCCATGATGCAGTAGACTCGAAGCAGAACTCGGCTATCAGACTCGACTTTCCCGCTCACTAGTTTGTTTCCAGCGGTTCATCTCTCCTTTGATGATGCCAAAAAGGGGGAAAATGAATACCTAAAAGCGCTGAAGGGATCTGAAGTTGAGAAGGAGGGAGCAGCTGTGAAGGGAAAGACAGCTGAAGAAGTATCAAGAGAAAAGAAAGGGAAATCTATTTAGGGGGAAGGATCGAAAGATGTGACCTTGATGATTGCTAAAACCCCCCGACAAGGTCTTGTCTGGTGATATTATCAGCAAACTCCCGATGACTCTGCCACTCCAACACTCTCTTTGTACCAATGGTGAAAAAGAGAAAGATTGAAGCGAGGGATGGAGGAAGTGGAAGGAAGAATGAATGCTCGAGTTATGGATATTTCGAAACAACATGGAGGCATTCCAATAGACAGAGACACCTATGCCATTTCAGATGCCGGAACTGAGCCAAGATCTGTTGATGAATTTAAGACGCTCGCATATGAACGTTACTTCGCAAACATGTCGATGGCTCAAGCCTGGGATTTGTCTTGGGAAAAGGGTCTCACACTATATGAAGAAGCTGACAGGCAGCAGACTACCGACAGTCACTCTGCTGGTCACTCCGCTAGTCACTCAGCTAGGAAGAAGAAGACCCCAGTACAATACACGCCCATAGGAAGAGGTAGAGGAAGAAGCAGTGGTGGAGGAAGAGGTTTCAGGACCAGAGACCTCGCCCCCAAAAACATTGAGTACATAGATCCAGGCAAGAAATGAGGGATCTACTAGCTTGGTTTTGACGAAGTAGCCAATCTGCAAGTGGCTAAGAACAATGCTGAGTATGTGAAAAGAATTGAAGAAGAAAATAAAAGACAAACTCAGCTATGGGAGGAGAGACAAGACAGACTAAGAAGAGATGAAGCTTGCCGGAAGGCGTATGAAAAGAAGAAGAAAGGAAGGTGAAGATGAAAAAAGAAGAAGATCGAGAAGATGACAGAGTGAAGAAGATGAAAGAAGGAGGCAATGAAGGAGATGAAGTGTTGTTGTCCACCCCTTCATGTATCTTACTATGTAAATACATTTTATGTAAGTCTTCTGTAATAAATCCGTAAATTCTCTATTTTTGCGTAAACATAGATGTTTGCTCGATACACCTTGTGCTTGATTGTGTAAAGGACAAGAATATTATGATCAATAAAAGGATTGATTTTACGCATACATTCTCTGTGAATGCACTATCTGTATGTATCTTTACTATTTACATTTTGAATGTATAAGTTTAGCATCATCAAAAAGGGGGAAATTGTTGGGAAATCATTTTAGAGATTTTGATAAATGCCATGTAAAACTTAGAATAGGAAGTTGGCACCCCATTTTTGTTGTAAACTGCATTGTAATTGATAGGGCTGGTCCAGCTGAGTTAAGTCAGCTATGCCTAAACATGCAAGAAGACAACTGAAGACTAGAAGGAAGACTCCGCTGCGAGATAACTGAGTATGGCAAAGAAGGGAACTCGACTGAAGATGCAGCTGAGATGCAGCTGAGTAAAGTATTAGTCAAGTCAACTCAAGATAGCCAAGTCTCAAGTTGAAGTGACAGAAGAGTCATCCAGTGATTGGGAGCTGACTCGAAGTCACCTGGGGAAGTTAAGGAACTGCAGTTAAGTCAAGACAACTGAAAGAGATCCGTTGCACAGAAATCAAGAGAATTACTTAAACAAGTAATACCTCCATACTACCTTTCTTGAAGTGCTCAGTCCCAGAAGCGTGCAAAAGGAATAAACCAATGGGAAGCATCGCACCATGTCGAACTACGAAAAGTCAAGAACAATTTTGAGAAGAAAATCAATCGAACACTCACCTGTGAAGGAAAGATAACTTCAATCAGTTGAAGAGGAAATTGTTGAAGAATCAAGGGGTCTACATTCCACGGAGGATTGTAGAGAGGTTCAAGGTCGAACCAGTCTCAAGTTTTTGGAGGGCTTCGTGATCAAATCCAAGGAGCATGAGCAAGTGGGCTGTAGTAGCAAAGCGGCCGCCCTGTGAAGAAAAGTCGCACGAGAAGCTAGGCTGCGTGACCAAGGCATCTCAGGATCGAGTCCCAAAGGATCTAGTCAATTTGTGTGATCAAGACTTGTATACGGGATCATTACCACTATGTATCTTGATCAATACTTAGTGGATTCCTCCAGGAGTTGGAGAAGAGAGGAGTAGAAGAATTACCCCATCTTGAACCTCTATAAAACTTATCGTGTCATTTACATTTCAACACTTTAATTCTGCATCTTATTTGTTTAACTCTGCTGATAATTACGCTATCCACGTGATAATCTCTAAGTACTAAAACCAAACATTAAATCAAACTAAACCAAATTTTAGGGTGTTAAGTCTTCCGCTGAAAACAAACTACAGTGGAGCTAAGTCTTTAGTCTTAACAGCTGAGTTATTCTATCAACAGCTCAGTCGAGTCTATTGAGTGACTAACTCTACTCATTAACTAAATTAGTCATGTCCACATGAGGACACAAATTGTGTAAGTATCAACTCTGAACTTTTAAAAGGACTAAATTGAAAAGTTGGTAAGGTTTATTCAACCCCCCCCTTTCTAAACCTTACACTCACACCCCTTGGGACCTACACACACCCCGCATCAAATAACTCACAATCCGCAACCATATAAGCAAAATCTAACATCTCATCAGACCTATCAGAAGTACCACCAAATTTCCAATCTAAAACCAAATTTCCCATCATCTTAAACGCCCTACTCACAACCCAATACAAATTATAATAAAATAATTTCAAGCCCAACAAACTCATTCCTCCAAACAAAGCCCAATAAATGATCCCAATCCACAAACTAAATCAGCCCACTTAAGCTCAACTCCCAACCCACAGCACCTGATGCTGAAAAAAGCTGAAAGCAGCTTTTGAAAACAGCTTTTCTCAAAAATAGAAAAACTGAGAAACTGAGGGCAAGAAAACAGAGCAAAACAGAGAAACATCCCCCAAATATTACGCACCAAAATCAGCAATACCAATCAAAGACAACCTAATCTCCAACAAACAACAGCCCAACCATTTCCAACAACACTAACCGCATACACAACCCAATCATCAACTAAATTCTACACATCTCACATTTTCTAGCAGCAAAATCATCAAATAAAATAGTAAAAAAACCAGAAAGAAAAAAAAAAAAACAATGGACTCAGACTCAACACAACAAAGACACCTATTACATATGTACAAAGATCATCAAGCACAACCCTCCTTAAAATTCATCAACCAATAACCAACCTCGATTACTACGGAATTTAGCAAAGATTCAAAGAATAAACCATAATAGCCACACAAGCCCATCCATTCTCAACACAAACAAGCACATTAATTTCTAAAGGCGAATTCTCATTTTATCAACTCGAATTAATCCTTTCAATTTACCAGGAGATTTGAAGGAGTAAACTCAAGAGTTCTTTGTTGATCACACCCCAAATTAGCCAAGTAATCCGCCGGAGCATTCCCTTCTCTAAAGTTGTGTGTGATAACCACATCTTTATCTTTAAACTTATGTTTAATTCTCAAAAATCATCTTGAAGTCTCCAATGTCCTATCTTCCTATTTTTGATCATCCACACCAATGCCATTGAATCCACTTCAATCCACCACCTAACCTCCGCTCCAATCCGAGATAAAATATCAATGCCCATAGCCAATGCCTTCACTTGACTTCCGGACTATTTTCAAAGAAGACAATATGAGCTTGAAATGCCCGCACAACCTCCCTCTATCATTTGAATCACTCCACCTCCACCAGCTTTAATTCCTTGAAAGATCCATCGTGTTGAGCTTCAAGCAACCCACAGGAGGCTTGTCCCAAAACACTAATATAGCTTTTTCATTGATCTCTTAGACACCAGAAAATTAAGATGAGTTGCAATATGTGAAAAACCTTTCCAAATAGAAAAATCAAACTTGTTACTCAATGACAATTTAGATAAATATTGATGCACACTCCAAATGATCCTTTCCCCTTTGAAACCCAACCCCCTATGCTTACAATCATTTCGCTCAACCCATGTAAACCAAAAAATAAGACAAGGTATGAGAATGCTAACATGATAAGCATGAGAAAAAGGTGAAGATAATTTCCAGAATTGAAACATGAGCCTAACACTAACAGTTTGAGGGAGAGTAAATTTAAAAAGATGTGAAAAATGAATCCATACAGGCTTTACTTGATCACTTTCAAGAAAAAGGTGTGTCACAGTTTCTATAAAAATAAATTTGATCTTTTGAAAGCCTTTGAGAGTTAGATGCATTTAAGTTCAAAGTTGAGTTAGAGTGAGTAGACCTATTCAAAGAATAACATTGAGAGGCTAAGTGATGCCTTTGCTTTGAATTTTGGTGTCCACTTTGCTATCCATTCGGGAAAAGCCTCCAAAGAAAAATGGAAATTGTGGGAATGAAGCAAGGGTTTCAAAGATTAGTGAAGATTTTTTGGATAGTTTTCCTTTTACGAGATCGAGCAAGCCGAGGTAGTAGTGAATTGGCCATTAGAGGAAAGTTTCAATGCATGGTATCCCTTTGATTCTCATTTATGGCAATGATGCAAATCTTTTCAACCCAAAAGCCATCAAGCAATTTTCCAAGATTGTAGGGATCCCATTGGCCATTAGTCCAAAAGTGATTCACATGATAGACACCCCATTTATCCTTTTCAGCCCCAAAAATCTGTATCAATGGCTGATCTCCCATCCGTGCTCATGCCAAAAGTCGAATTTACCATTTCAAGAGTCCAAAACATGTTGGCTTGAACCATGTCCCTTACCTTGCACATTCTTTTCCATATAGGACTATCATGAATTGAAACCTTCACAATCCCCGGGAAACTCTTTTTGCAATACTTAGCCTTCAGAAATCTAGCCCAAAGAGAATTTTGTAACCGAAATCTCCACCAAAGCTTATATGAAAAGGCCATCACCCCTTCCAACATAGATCGAATTCCAAGACCCCCTTCCTCAATTTTTTTACAAATGGAATCCCATAAGATCTAGTGCATAACTTTCCTACTACCATAGGTCCCCCAAAAGAATCTTGCCATTATTTGTTCCAATTCATGCAAAATGGTCTTGGGCGGTTGCAGCACATGAAATAAATGACAAGTCATTGAAGCAAGAACACTCTTTATCAACAAGAGTCTCCCCCCAAAAGTTAAGTTTCTAGTTTCCCATCCTTGAATTTTGCCTTTGAACTTCTGAATCATCTCAAAAAATAATTCACCCTTAAGCATTCCTTTATACAGAGGGGCTCCAAGGTAAATAACTGGAAGATATTTCAAGTTAAACCCCGTGATTTCATGAATTCTCTGAACTCGTGTTGCTTGCCACTTTCTGCTGACATTGAAAGAACTTTTGTGTTGATTGATTAGTTGGCCAGAAACAGCAGCATAATGCTGTAGAAAATCCATAAGCTTCCTCAGACCGGCCTCCTTACTATTGGTGAAAATGAGAATGTCATCCGCATAAGACAAGTGAGACACCAAAAAGCCCCCCCTGTTGTGGTATTGCATGCTTCTATTCACCATGAATAAGGAATCCAACCCCCTAGAAAGGTAGTCAGCAGCCAATACAAAAAGGGTAGGTGAGATAGGGTCACCTTGTCTCAACCCTCTGGTAGATCTGAATGCCTCAGACTGTTCACCATTAATCAATACTGTGTACCAGCAATGCTCAATGCAATGTTTCATAAACTCAATCCACCGTTCTGGAAATCCCATTTTTCAAGAACTTGATATAGAAACTTCCATTGAACTCTGTCATACGCCTTGGTCATATCGAGCTTAAGAGCAACATTCATATGAGTCCAATCCTGATCAATGTCATGAATCAGTTCCTGAGCTAATAAAATGTTATCACTAATCCACCTGTCTTTCACAAAACCACTCTGAGTAGGAGCAATCAGAAGAGGGAGTAGTTTGGCAAGTCTATCATTTAAGATCTTGGAGATGAGCTTATTAATAACATTGCATAAGCTTATTGGTCTGAAATCAGTCCAAGCCTTGGGGTGAGTCACCTTAGGAATAAGCACAATTGTAGTTGTTGTGAAGCTTTGAGGCATAATGTTTCCATCAAAAAAATCCAGGACAGCCTCAACCACATCTAACTGAACAATTGACCAACATTTTTGATAAAATGCAGCTGAATATCCATCAGGACCTGCAGTGCTTTCAGCATTCATGTCAAAAAGTGCTTTTTTGATGTCTTCAGAGGTTGGATAATCACACAGCTCATACAAATTAACCTCAGGAGGAAGTGGCTTCAATTCATTAAGCTCCGAGTATGTCAGATTTTCAACATCATTAGAGAAAAGTTTAGCAAAAAATCTTATTCCAGATTCTTTAAGCGCTTGAGGTTCAGTCAACAAAGCACCATTCTCTTCAATGCTAAAAATTCTACCCCTGCTTCGTTTTTTCTGGACAATAGAGTGAAAATATTTTGTGTTCCTTTCACCCTCATTAACCCACCTTATAGCAGCTTTTTGTCTCCAAAATTCCTCCTCAATTTTCTCAGCCTGTGTCAAATCAGCAATGCATTTTTTCAGATAAATATTGTGCACTTAAGTGGGGTTATGATCCCAATCTTTCTGAGCTTGTGCAACGGAAGCTTCAGCTCTTTTAACATTATTGAAAACATTTCCAAAAACAGATTTATTCCACCATTGAAGCCTTTTGGAAAGCCTGGAAAGCTTGACTTGTAAATTATTCATACCAGTTAAACCAGTGTCCTGCCTCCAGCTTTCATTCACAACATCTAAAAAAGAGTGATGCTTACTCCACATGTCAAAGAATCTGAAGCTTGTAGCAACCTTAATTCTAGTGTTTTTGATTTGAATCAATAAAGGGGAGTGATCCGACCAAATTCTGGGGAGATGTTCCACAGTGGTAGAGGGAAGGAGTTCAGCCCATTTTCCAGAAAAAAGAACTCTGTCAAGCCTTTCCTTGAGACTTTGCCTTACCCAAGTAAAAGGCTCTCCAATAAAGCCAGCATCAATTAATCCACATTCATCAATCATATCACCAAATTCAGTCATTTCAATAATTATATTAGAATTACTTCCAACCCTCTCATGAAAATGAAGAATAGTGTTGAAATCCCCACCAATTAACCAAGGTTTCACTCCTACAATATCAACAATATTTTTCAACTCTTCCCACAAATCCCTTCTAATCACCCTATCATTTTTAGCATAAATGAATGAAAAGAACAAAGGCTCCATAATGGTAAGAGAGGTCACCTTGATATGAAGAAGTTGTTCAGTACTTTGTAGCACCTCCAACTGAAAAGGATCTTTGATAAAACACCAAATTTTATTATTGTTGTTGCAAGTAGCTTGAGTAAATCCAAACCTTCTACAAAAAAAGCGATCATCAAAAGCAACCATAGGTTCAATAACAGAGAGAATGGTTATCTTGTGCTCTTTGCATAAGTGGTGGAGATGCCTTTGAGTAGGGGGATTACCAACTCCACTGGCATTCCAAATTAATGAGTTAAAACTCATTTGTGGAGAGACCGAGTGACCCTAGAAGAGCTTCCCTTTCTTCCAACTTTTTTGTGCCCAACTGGTTTTTCCAAAATCACTTTTTCTGCCAGCTTTTCTGTCATTTTTTCTTTTTCAGTCTGCTTTTCATTCACCTTTGCAGCCTCCTTTTCAACATTGTTATCAGGAGGTTTACCAGTAATTTTTTCTGAAAATTTTTCAATATGAGGAACAATCACAGGGTCTGTACCTGCACCAGCAGACAAAACTCTTCTGTGTGTGGCTTGAATTTTGTAATCAGCAATATCTTCCCTACTCTCAAGATAATCAACTTCAGGTTTATCTTCAGACAGCTTTTTAGATGAATAAGCTTCAGCAACAAGTTCTTTTTCCTTTTCTAAAGCTGACATAAATTCCTCCACTAATTCCATATTAGCAGCTTGAGGAGAATATTCCTCACATTCAGAATCATTTTCATCCTTTTCCAACACAGAAAAAAATTCAGCAACCATTGAGGCTTGAAATTTGTTATATTCAAGCACAACATTTGACAACTCTTTCATGTCAGCAGCAGAAACCTCAGCTTTATCAGTGGTAGCAACTGAAGGCATTGCAGCAAACTCTTTCTCAACAGCAATTTTATCCTCAGCAGCAGTAGGCAAATTAGCTGCCACCTGAATTTCTTCCAAAGCCTGCACAACTTCAGTTTTATTGGTAATAGCATCAGCATTTTTATTAATTGCTGTCACCTTTGCTTCTTTCAAAGATTGGGGATAAGTATCTGCAGCTGTAACAACAGAGCTCATTTTTGGAACCCCGTTTTTAATTTCTCCAGACTGACTGGGGACCACTAACTGAATTTGATCATCTCTCTCAACATCAGGCACATCTGCTGTCACTTGAACTCCTTCCAAATTCTGAACAACTTTAAAATTATTAGGAACAATCTCCACATTATTATTACCAGGCTTACCCACAACCAGAACCTCCTGCTCTCCCTGATTTTGTGATTGCTCTTCCACATATATATCAGCCAGAACTGAAAATCTATTAGTTTGAGGACTTTTAACAAACACTTTCTCTACATGAACTTGAGATGGAGCAGGGGAGGATGCAGAATGAGATGGACCAGCCCTTGCATCTATCCCCTTACTCTCAACTTGCTGAACCATTTTACCAGCCTTTTTCTCAACCCATGCCTGCTCAGAATCATTCTTAGAGACACCCACATCAACCTTATCAACTCTAGGAGGCAATCTAATTGGTTTAGGAGCATTACCATTAATATAACACACAGATTTTTCATGACCAAGATGTCTGCAATCAACACAATACTTTGGTAAATTCTCATAAACCACCCTCTGTGTAATTATTTCAGAATTAATACCCAATAAGATTTTCTCTTTTCTTTCCTCAGTCAAATCAATTTCCACACAAAATCTAGCAAAACTAGCTCTAGTTTGTAAAACTGTAGCCTCATCAACCTGAAGAGGCTTGCCTATAATCTTAGCAATCATCATCAACGCAACTTTATCATATAAATGAATTGGAAGGCCAAGAAGTCTTACCCACACCGGAGCCAACGGGGATTCAGTTCTCGTGTTGAAGCGAGGTGACCATCTCAGAATTCGCATTGGCATTCCTTGTATCTGCCAAACAGGGCGCAACCATAGTCTTGAGAAATCCCTTTCATTCGATAGCACTATCAGGATTTGTCTCTGGTTAAGAAATCTGAGCTTGAACTCCCCAGCCAAATGGAGACTATCCAACACTTTTTCAACCATATGTATCTGAGGGATGCCATGCGAAAACTTCCCTACCAACGCCCACTTCAATGGCTCAGCTAATTGCTCAGTCTCAATATCCGAAAATTCCAAAAAATCCACACCATCTCTTTTAGAGAGTTTTCCGATAGGAGTGAATAAGGTTTCATCAAAAATTTGATGTTCAGGGATAGGTTTACGAAAGAATTGCACATAAGAAGGTTTGCTAGGTTTAGGCGGAGGTGAAGGTGAATTCGGAGGGATTTGAGAAGGGGATTTAGGGTTCAAAGAAGACGAACCAGGCGGCGTTAGGGTTCAGGGTTTAGGGTTTAGGGTTTAGGGTTCAGGGTTTAGGGTTTATGGGGTTCAGGGTTTAGGGTTTAGGGTTCAGGGTTCAGGGTTTAGGGTTTAGGGTTCAGGGTTTAGGGTTCAAGGTTTAGGGTTTCGGGTTTAGGGTTTAGGTTTTAGGGTTTCGGGGTTAGGGTTTAGGGTTTAGGGTTTATTGTTCAGGGTTTTTAGGGTTTAGGGTTTAGGGTTTAGGGTTTAGGGTTTCGGGTTTAGGGTTTAGGGTTTTTTTTTCAAAATAACACCCCGGGGGGTGGGGGATTGAGGCGTGATCCCCTACCTGTATATCAAATAATCAAAAAGTCATACAAGGTCATGCCCGTATAAGGCGGGAGAAAATCAAATAACAAGTGACCTATCACTACGATATCTGGAAAGACTATCATAATGAGAATCTAAAAATACAAATAGAACCAATGATCTATGAAAATCTGAAGCTCGGGTATCCCAGGTGGTCTATCCGAATGAGTATTTAGGAGGTGGTGAGAAGTCGTGCCCTCATCAACAAAGTGATCGCAAGGGCGTGACTCCCAACTCGCTAGGTGATCTGTTTGGTCGATTCCCCTCTCGTGTATGTGGGAAATCGAGTGCATCAAGGTCCCTCGGCATGTTCGAATGCGAATCGGGGTATCTTGAACCGCCAAGAACCAAGGCCACGAGAAGTGATCGTGGTGACCACCGCGCTGCGTCAACTCGATCCAAATCTAAAGTGAGAAGCGTCGGGCATGCCGCAATCCCATCTCAAGCGCTAGTAGCTCGGCATGAAAGCTAGACACCGCCTAGAAGGAAGCGTGAAACGCCAACATAAGTCCGCCCAAATGATCCCATGTCAATCCCCTCGCCATCTATCAATGTGCCTCGGATCAAAGCGAACCATCCGTGTTCGGACTTGATCCGGGAGCCGAGGAGCTCGCAGATCACCATCCTCGGCTGCGTGGAACTGTGGTGGAGCACTCCCCTGTAAAAAGCCAATAGTAGGGAAGCATCGGACCAATCGATGGGTTGAGGCGTCGACTGAAACAAGGATCCGGAGATACCGCTCCACCGCCAAATAATGTGAGATGCCAAGAAAGGAATTTGTCGATCTTGACACTATTCCTTTCCATCCGCACAAACCATAAAATCAAGCGGGGGACCAAGAAACTCAAGTGCCTCGTGTGTGATCCGTGTGTGCGGTTCCTCCAGAATGAAAGGAACAATATCATATCGGTGGTGTGTGGAAGTGTAGTGTTAAACCAAGGAAGAAAGTGATTCCACGGATTTGAAAAGTATCATTCATCAAAAAGAGGTGAGGGATAGATTCGACTGAGCGGATGAGTGTGGATTATTCAAGCAACACCAGCAACGTGAGGCAAGAGAAGTGCCACGTGCCTGAAGCTTGATATCCACAGGAAGAGGATTACGAAGGAGGCGCCAAAGGAATATAGAGATAGTAGGGATAAGAGCATCGTTCCAAATGGCACCATTCGAAGGTTCGAGCATTTCTACCCGGAGAGAGTCCCAGCGAAGAAGACATAGAGAACCCACCATGAGAGGTAAACATCCACCGCATGATATCCTCGGACCCCAGCCAGAATCGGAACCCGGATATATCCTCAATGAGACTCTCAAGCCCACATCCGGAGACCAAGACCTGGTGCAATCTATCGCGATCCCACATACCATCACGATGAACCAACCCACCATCATATGACCCAACGGCCGATCAAACAAATGCTGATCCAAGCGGCTTTGTGGCCAAACCAAATATCATCGAGAAGCTGACCCGACTACCACCGCAAATAGACCAAAAAATCCGCTCCCGGGCCCGAATACCGACCCGCCTCAAACGCCTCCACCGATGACTATCATTATGTGTTCTGAGGGCTCTACGAGGAGACAAGCCCATTGTAAGATTTGCGATCAAGAATTGGGCCCAAAGAGAATGACCCTCACGTAACCTCCACCACACTTGTAAATCGAAGGCGTCGGCAATATCGAGAAAAGTCGGCGCAACCCCAAACCACCCTCGTAAATAGGGTGGCGAGATATCATCCCAATCGATCCAGTGAGTCTTCTTACATCGCGTAGAAGCCCCGAAGAATCTAGCCATGATCTGCTCCGGTGATGAAGAAGCTGTCTTTGCGGCCGTTTTTTGCATGACCGAAGAATATGCAACAGAGTGGCCATTAGCGTGCTCGAATAAGAGCAAGCCTACCACCAAAGGACAGTGCCGTCGACCACCCGCAACTCTATCCAACATCCTCTGAATCAGGGGAGGAAGAGCTCTTTCGTCATTTGCCCCCTTGAACAAAGGGACACCCAAATTAGTCATCGGCAAATCATCGCGGACGAAGCCAGTCAGCTCGTGCACCATGTGCTCCCACCCGTCAATGTAACGTGGCGCCAAAAAGAAACTACTCTACTCTTACACCTTGACTGACATTTGCCGAAGTAGAGAATAGTGCTCGAGAAAGTGTCTCAACGTGACCAAACTATCCTCAGGACGCCCTAGTGAAGATAACCACATCATCAAAGATAAGCGGATCGTCCAGGAAAACCTCGTCGTGTCCGATAAATCATATCTCGGTGTCGTCTAATAGTGGAATCCAATCCCCGGGATAAATACTCCGCTGCCAGAACAAACAAGGCAGGAGATAGAGGATCCCCCTGTCACAGGCCTCGAGTCGAAGGAAAATATCCGGAAGGGATACCATTAACGAGCACGAAGAAGCGCGAGTGCTCAATACACGCCAACCATATCAATCCACGAGCGGGGAAGCCCATGTGAATCATAGGCTGTATACAGGAAATCCCACTCGCACCCTATCATAAGCTTTAGCCATATCCACTTCATCACCACATTAGGAATCTCCGTAGCTAAGCCGATATCATGGATAAGCTCTGAGCAATATGTTATCCGAAATGACACGACCGGGTGTGAAACCACTCGATTCGGGCGAGACAATCAAGGGCAGAATCCAGACCAACCGCGCATTCATAATCTTAGAGATAATCTTATTCATCACGTTGCACAGGCTAATCGGCCGAAACTCAGTCCACTTCCGAGGGTGAGGAACCTTCGGAATGAGAACTATAGATGTAGCCGTGAACGTGGATGGCATGAGATTACCCGAGAAAAGTTGACCGCATCCTCGACATCGGTGAGCGAAATCCCAACAATCTTTGAAAGAACAACGGCGAGAATCCATCGAGGCCCGAAACACTAGGCGGATCAATCCCAAACACCGCATCGCGAACCTCCCGAGCCATCGGCATAAAGACAAAGTCCATCAAGATCAACGGAATCGGGAAGTCGGGAAAGAACTCATCGACAGGGGAGTCGGATACTCCAAGTCGGAAGTCAATAAAGTGAAAAAAATCGAATCGCCGAATTCCGAATCTCAGAATCATGTGTGATCGTCACTCCATCATCGAGTGGATCCTAGCGTGACACCGCTTCTGCTTAACAAATCCGTGGAAAAACTTATGTTAGATAAATGTTTTTATCATGATTTTGATGATTTTGTTCAAATGAGTTTTTATACCAAAACAATGTCCCTAAATGTTGTCCCAACACTTCCGATCGATCTAAAATGTTTTTACTATTTTTTGGAGTATTTCTTGAAGTTAATATTCGATTTAAAATTGGACAACACTTTTGTTTCAGGCTCGACCGGTCGCCCTATAGGGCAACCCGTACCTGAGTTGAGTTTTGAAACGAGAAAAATGGGGCGTAAGAAAAAAAAAAGGCGAAGCGGCCGAGTCGACCAGGTGGGCGGCCGGTGTGGTCGGCCGGTCGGCCGCGGCGACACATTGCACTGCAAGTTGGATTTTGTTCCAGACTTCTCTGTTTCGTAAAAACGTCAAGGCAACCGGTCACGGTGGGGCGACCGGTCGCACCCCCTTCGACCGGTCCCCCTGTGTAAAAATTCGCGAATTCAATTTCAATCTTATCTCTCGCGGACACCTGGCCGAACCCCATGTTTGACAAAGAAACTATCTGCGTTTTGACTGACTTTTCCTATTTTGTGGGATTGATTTCTAACAGACTATATTGATGATTTTAAATGGTTTCTTTTGCAGCAAATCACTCCCCAAGGAGGAGCCAATGTCGGAAATCAAAGCCAAGACCTCTCCTATAAATAGAGGCTTCATTCAAGCAACAAGATACAACACTCCATACAAGCAAAAAGAGCAAACAAAGCAAACACTTTCATATATCTTGTTGTATTAGCCTTAGCACTTTCACTTGCACAAATTTGAGGTCTAGGCTTTCAATTCTTGATTACACTTGCACTCATATTGTATCAATCTTTATTGAGTTGTAATCTTGATTTTGGTCATCATTCAACACAAGACATCCTTGTGAGTATTCTTGTGGTAAGAATACACTTGGGTGATCTAGGTGATAGGTATTTGAAGGTTGTGGTAATCTTCAAAGGTGTTGTAAGAGGGTTGTGGTAATCCTCAAGGTGTTGTAAGAGGGTTGTGGTAATCCTCAAGGTGGTGTACGAGGATTGTGGTAATCCTCAAAGTGGTGAAGGAGGGTTGTGGTAATCCTCAAGGTGTTGTATTAATTTTTGGTAAATTAATAAAATCTTTTCTTTCTTTTTGAAATCCATCCGGAGAATCTTGGGGTGGTAGAGGATTAGGCCCTAGGTGGGTTGAACCTCTTTAAATCGGCGAGTGTTGTTTTATTTCCGCATTTACATTTCGTCTTTGGTTGATTATTTGAAAAAGAGGGCAAAATGAAAACCGAGATAATCTATTCACCCCCTCTAGATTATCGTAGCCACTTGGACTAACAAGTGGTATCGAGCCAAACTCTTTGGCTAGCTCGTTCGAGTAAAGAGGAAAGATCCATGGCTACGAATGACGCTTATCTCACCACCGGCGCCTCCACCAACAAGCCACCATTGTTCGACGCCAACAACTACGCATTTTGGAAAGACCGTATGGAGTGCTTTCTACAAGGGTGCGGATTTGACATATGGAATGTGGTTATTGAAGGAGTTGATCAACCAACGAAAAAAATGGAGGATGGCACCTCGACTCCTAAACCTTTCAAGGAGTTCGATGAAAATGATAAGAAGGCTTTCTCTCTAAACGGTAAGGCCTTAAATATTTTGCATTGCTCACTTACCGCCACCGAGTACAATCGCATACGAGGCATAAGGTCGCACACATGAGGTTTGGGAAAAATTGGAGACAATCTATGAAGGGACTAAGAAAGTCAAGCAAGCAAGAAAGACCATGCTTGTTAAAGACTTGAAAACTTTAACATGTATGATGGCGAAAGCATCTCCAAAATGGTGGAAAGGCTTGACAATATTGTCAATCCTCTTGTGGCCCGGGAAAGTCATCTCCGAAGAAGACAAGGTGACCAAGGTACTAAATGCACTTCCCGGCTCATGGTCCGAAAAAGTAACGGCAATCACGGAGGCACAAAATCTTGAGACACTCAAGTTTGATGAGCTTATTGAAACCTACTCATCTATGAAGTCTATCTCAAGGAGAGGAAAAATTCCAAATCATCCACAAATCAATCGGGTATGCAAATTATTCCTAAAGGTCTTGCTTCTTCTTCTAATAATGCATACTATGATAATGATGATGATGATGAGGAGACGGCCGCACTTGTTCGAAAATTTGCAAAATTTGTGAATAAAAATAAAGCAAGAAAACCAAGAGATAATGCTTGCTTTAAATGCGGAAAACCCGGGCACTTCATTGCCGATTGCCCAAAGCTCGATGAAGAGGAGCAAAAGAAAAGGAAGCCTTTTACAAAAAGAAGGCTCTAAATGCGGAAGTCAAAACATGGGATGAACTACTCGAAACAACCGATGAGGAAGGAGAAACCGAACACGGTCTCATGGCTATAGCGATGAAAACAATGAGGTACACTCAAATTCTTCTACTTCCTCCATAGTTGATGACTTGCAATGTGATTTTGATGAATTGCAAATTGAGTTTCAAAATTTAATCGTTAAATACAAAAATTTGAAAAAGGAGCATAAGGAGATTAAGGTTGAAAAGGAAAAATTATTTACCTCTTATGAATCTTTAGACAAAGCTCATGCTCTTACTCTTACTAGAATTCATTCTCTTGAAACCGAAAAGGAATCGCTCACAAAAGATATTGAATGTTTGAAAAATGACGTGCATCGTTTCAACATAAGTACGGATAAAGTCACAAAAATTTTAGATGCACAAAGAGGTGAGCATTCCAAATCGGGACTTGGTTATAAGCCATTTCAAAGTGTTTTTAAGAAAAATAACCAAGGTCCGACTTTTGTACGTGCTAATAATTATAATACTCCTACTTGTTTTTATTGTGGCAAAGTTGGACATTATGCTAATAATTGCAAATTGAGAAATAGCTCAAGACATGTTTGGAGACCCAAAGGTCTCAAGACTAACCCCCATGGACCCCAAAATTATAGGGTACCTAAAAGAAATGATTTTGTAGGTAATAGGGGCTATAACAACCATGGAGGATTCGAAATGGCTCGTGGACAGCGGATGTTCACGCCATATGACCGGGAGGAGAGAGCTTTTACCAACATCAAGCTCCAAGAAGAGGGTATGGTCATGTTAGGCAATGGCAAAGGAAAAATTCTTGGAAATGGAGAAATTGGTAACTCTTCTTTCTCTCTTTGTAATGTTCTTTTAGTAGAAGGGCTTAAGTTCAATTTGATAAGTGTTAGCCAACTTTGTGATTCAAATTATGATGTTTCTTTTAATAAAGAAAAATGCCTTATTCTTAAAAATGGTAATATTATTTGTGAAGCAAATAGAAAAGGCAATCTTTACAAAATTTGTACTAGTGATTTGGTTAGTCAAAATGTTTCTTGTCTTGTCGCCAATAATGATTTAACGAGTTTATGGCATAGGCGACTCGGACATGTTGGATACAAGAATTTGAAAAATATTTACAAAAACCAACATGTAAAAGGACTACCCAAATTGAATTTTGAAAATCTTGGCTTATGTGACACTTGTCAAAAGAACAAATTAGTTAAGAGTAGTTTTAAGCCCAAAAATGAAATTTCCACTACCAAACCCCTACAATTGCTTCACCTTGATTTGTATGGGGATATTGGTACAGCTACGGCTAGTCTAAGTGGAAAACATTACACTTTTGTTATAGTCGATGATTATTCGAGATATACTTGGGCTCTTTTTCTTACCAATAAAAACGATGCCGTTAATGAGTTTGTTAAGTTGTGTAGACTTATTGAGAATGAAAAAAGAAGATACTATCAAGTCTATTGAAGCGATCGAGGTGGAGAATTTGACGGTGAATTTAGAGTATTTTGTGAAACCAAAGGATATGCTCATAATTTCTCGGCTCCAAGGACACCTCAACAAAATGGAGTAGCGAACGAAAAAAATCGAACATTACAAGAAATGAGTCGATCCATGCTCAATGAATTTTCACTTCCAAAGTATTTTTGGGCGAAGCGTAAGTACCGCTTGCTATGTCATTAACCGAGTTTATATTCGTCTAAAATGAATAAAACTCCATATGAGCTTTGGAAAGGAAGAACTCCAAATATTAGTTATTTCAAAATATTTGGATGTAAGTGCTTTATTTTGAATACTAAGGATCAATTGGACAAACTTGATCCTAAAGGCCGATGAAGGAATATTTATGGGGTATTCAACCAAGAGCAAAGCATATCGGGTTTACAACAAGACTAGCATGGTTGTTGAAGAATCTATTCATGTCAAATTTAATGAAGCCTCGGGTGTTGAAAGAATACCCAATGACGATAGTGATGAAGAGGATATTGTTGAACCTATTGTTCAAAGTGATGCTCATAATGATAAACCTTCTATTTCATATGATCAACCTTCAAGTTCAAATGTTCCTCAAGAAGATAGGGTGATACTTGAATCTTCCCGTAGCATTGAAATTTAAGGAGATCACCCAAAAGATCTTATTATTGGTGATCCCCTTGATAAAGTAATGACTCGAAGGAATTTTGCGAGAAAGCTCTTATATCTCAAAAAGAGCCTAAAAATGCTAAGGAAGCTATTGAGGATGAAGATTGGTTTTGGAAATGCAAGAGGAGTTGAATCAATTTGAAAGAAATGATGTATGGGAATTAGTAGCTTGTCCTCCATCTCAAACAATTATTGGTACTAAATGGGTATTCGGAACAAACTTGATGATCAAGGCAACATTGTTCGAAATAAGGCAAGGTTAGTAGCTCAAGGGTATTGTCAAGAAGAAGGTATTGACTATGATGAAACTTTTGCACCGTAGCACGTTTAGAAGCTATTCGTATTTTACTTGCCTATTCTTGTTTCAAAAATTTCAAACTTTACCAAATGGATGTTAAATCCGCTTTCTTAAATGGTATTATTCAAGAAGAAGTCTATGTAAAACAACCTCCGGGGTTTGAAAATTTTTCTAGGCCTAATGATGTTTATAAACTTAAAAGGCTTTGTATGGTTTAAAACAAGCACCCCGTGCATGGTATGATAGACTTAGCTCTTTTCTTTTGCAAAATGGTTTTACAAGAGGTAAAGTTGATACTACACTCTTTGTTTTTGAAAAAGGGCAAGATTGTTTACTTGTGCAAATTTATGTTGATGATATTATCTTTGGTGCTACTAATGAATCTTTGTGCAAGAAATTCTCCAAGTTAATGCAAGGTGAATTCGAGATGAGTATGATGGGGAGCTAAACTTCTTCCTTGGACTTCAAATTAAGCAATGCCAAGAAGGTATTTATATTTCGCAATCAAAGTATACAAAAGAACTTTTGAAGAAGTTCGGCATTGAAGAAGGAAGAACCGTCTCGACTCTATGGCAACCAATGTCAAAATTGACAAAGATGAAAAAGGCAAGACGGTTGATGAATCCAAGTATCGAGGTATGATTGGTAGTTTACTTTATTTAACCGCTAGTAGACCGGACATTCTTCATGTCGTATGCCTATGTGCTCGTTTTCAAAGCAATCCAAAAGAATCTCATATGAGTGCCGTTAAACGGATTTTTCGATATTTGAAAGACACTATTCAATATGGTTTATTTTATCCAAAGAATGAAATCTTTTCTCTTAAAGGTTATAGTGATTCGGACTATGCGGGTAATATTGATGATCGGAAAAGTACTTCCGGATCATGTCAATTTTAAGCGATTGCCTAGTTTCTTGGTTTTCAAAGAAGCAAAAGCGTGTTTCTCTTTCAACTAAGCCGAATATATTTCCGCCGCATTTTGTTGTACTCAACTTCTTTGGATGAAACAAACCTTAGCGGATTACAAATGCTCTTTTAAAAACGTACCTATCTTTTGTGATAATGTATCCGCTATAAATATTGCTCAAAACCCGGTTCATCATAACCGTACTAAACATATTGAGATTCGACATCATTTTCTAAGGGATTGCGTTTCAAAACGAAAAATTGAGATATCGTTTGTGCCATCTCAAGATCAATTAGCGGACATTTTTACAAAACCGCTAACTTCCGAGACTTTTGCGTCAATACGAGCTCGGTTAGGCATAATGCATATTGAATGAAATTTACGTTTGTATTTTGCACGATTTTCAAACTTAGGGGAGAAAAATCGGATTTTTGGTTGAAAATTCGGATTTTGGAAAATTTGCAAAACAGTGGGCTGAAGAGGTTGAGGGCAACCGGTCGCCCTCAACGTCGACCGGTCGCCCTCAACCACGACCGGTCGCCCTAAGCCATTTTTTTGGTTTAAAATCGTCTGTCTTCAGCATTAATCATTTTCACTCATTTTGGCCATTTTTCGTCCCCTTTGCCAAATTCACACTAATTTCACTCAAAATTTGTTTTCATGCATTCAATTCATATCATACACCTTATATGGCTTGATCATCGCTCATCTTTACCGATCGAATGGTAAGAATTCTATTCCTTTTGCTCAAATGGGTTGAACCCTTGAGTTTATGGCCTTTCTTGTATATTACTTGATGAAATTATTTTATGATCATGATGAGCTTAATTGTTATGCTGTATTGTATGATGATTGGTATGATTTGGGATGAAATTTTTTTGGCTTGGATCATTTACAAGGGCTATATACAACTCTTTTTATTTTTCACGCCCACAATGTGTTCGATGAAATGTTTCAATGAAAATTTCAACTTCTACATGATTCTCTCGCTTCCAAAAGTCCTCTATACTCATTGAGATCATGTTTTGGGAAATAAAACGTGCGTATGAAATCTTCATGATATATTTCTCCCATTTTCCTTGGTCTTTAAGCCTAAATTGCTCAATGGTTGATAAACCATTTCTCTGGCGCACTTTGATATACTTCTATGATGTTTCTACATCCTAACCATTCTTTTTGATGATTCCAAAGGGGGAGAAACAGGAAATTGGCTCGTTAGCTCAAAGAAGCTAATAAAAGCTCGAAATAGAAGCTATAAGCTATGGCTTGTTTAGGCCATAAGTTGTGAAGAAAACTTAGTCCAATGGTTGTTTTATGGACTTGTTTGCATGGATATTAAGTATTTGTGAGGGGAGCTTCTAAGCTCATGGAGTTAATGTTTATTTTGTAAAAGCTTGTGCTTCTAGCTTATGCAATATTTCTTCTTAATATGCTTGTTGATAGGGGGAGCTTTTGTAAAATGTTTTTAAGCGGATAGTTTACTCATAAACCGGAAAATTATTTTGTTTTTGAAATCGTCCTCTTGAAAATTGTTTTGGTTTGTAATCATCAAAAAGGGGAGTTTGTTAGATAAATGTTTTTATCATGATTTTGATGATTTTGTTCAAATGAGTTTTATACCAAAACAATGTCCCTAAATGTTGTCCCAACACTTCCGATCGATCTAAAATGTTTTTACTATTTTTTGGAGTATTTCTTGAAGTTAATATTCGATTTAAAATTGGACAACACTTTTGTTTCAAGGCTCGACCGGTCGCCCTATAGGGCAACCCGCACTGAGTTGAGTTTTGAAACAGAAAATGGGGACGTAAGAAAAAAAAAGCGAGGCGGCCGGTCGACCAGGTGTGGGCGACGGTGTGGTCGCCGGTCGGCCGTGCGGCGACTGTACTGCAAGTTGGATTTTGTTCCGGACTTCTCTGTTTAGTAAACGCGTCAAGGCAAGCGGTCACGGTGGAGGCCGGTCGCACCCCCTTCGACCGGTCCCCTGTAAAAATTCGCAGAATTCAATTTCAATCTTATCTCTGCGCGACCGGCCGAACCCATGTTTGATGACAAACTATCCGCTTGCGTTTTGCATGACTTTTCCCTATTTTGTGGGATTGATTTCTAACAGCTATATTGATGATTTTAAATGGTTTCTTTTGCAAAGCAAATCACTCCCCAAGGAGGAGCCAATGTCCGGAAATCAAAGCCAAGACCTCTCCTATAAATAGAGGCTTCATTCAAGCAACAAGATACAACACTCCATACAAGCAAAGAGCAAACAAAGCAAACACTTTCATATATCTTGTTGTATTAGCCTTAGCACTTTCACTTGCACAAATTTGAGGTCTAGGCTTTCAATTCTTGATTACACTTGCACTCATATTGTATCAATCTTTATTGAGTTGTAATCTTGATTTTGGTCATCATTCAACACAAGACATCCTTGTGAGTATTCTTGTGGTAAGAATACACTTGGGTGATCTAGGTGATAGGTATTTGAAGGTTGTGGTAATCTTCAAAGGTGTTGTAAGAGGGTTGTGGTAATCCTCAAGGTGTTGTAAGAGGGTTGTGGTAATCCTCAAGGTGGTGTACGAGGATTGTGGTAATCCTCAAAGTGGTGAAGGAGGGTTGTGGTAATCCTCAAGGTGTTGTATTAATTTTTGGTAAATTAATAAAATCTTTTCTTTCTTTTTGAAATCCATCCCTTGAGATATCTTTGGGGTGGTAGAGGATTAGGCCCTAGGTGGGTTGAACCTCTTTAAATCGGCGAGTGTTGTTTTATTTCCGCATTTACATTCTCGTCTTTGGTTGATTATTTGAAAAAGAGGGCAAAATCTGAAAAACCGAGATAATCTATTCACCCCCCCTCTAGATTATCGTAGCCACTTGGACTAACAACTTAGTGTTGCGCTCCCCCTCAAGCGCCCACTTAATGCTATGACTTTCTATCGCCAAAAATCCTCATCCATTTTTCGGACGAAGCTCGTACTCGGCCACACAACGATGTAGCTCGGCCCGATGAGTCTGGAGAGCGGATCACTATCATATACTGACTTGAGCCATGAAAGCGCCTCATCACCTAATCGATCCGATCAAAAACATTACCAAACGTCCGGTGATTCCAAATCTTGAGTCTGCGTTTGACCTATTCGACTTGTCTTGCAAGCTCCTCATTCCAAAACAACCCGTTGGGATGCCCCCATACTTCCTTCACAACCCGCAAAAAAGTATGGTGACGTATCCACATATCTTTGAAATCGGAAAGAAAGAGCGGGGCACGTGCGGTACAAACCGACAAGATATGAGTAAAGGAGCATGATCAGAGCAAACACGAGATAGATGCGTAACAACAGAATAAGTAAACATATCTGCCCGTTCATTATACAAAGCCCTATCAAGCCTCTCCTGAAGCCCACCTCTAGCCCACGTAAAGATAGACCCCTCACACCCCGCATCAAATAACTCACAATTCGCAATCATATAGCCAAAATCAAGCATCTCATCAGACCTATCAGAAGTACCACCAATCCTCTCGTGATCATGCAAAAAAATGTTAAAGTCACCACTAACAAGCCAGGGTAACCCCTCCATACTAATCGCAATCTCACGCAAGGTATCCCACAAGACATATCTGGCTACTCTATCACATTTAGCATACACAAAAGTCAAATAAATAGGCTGAGGCAACAAAGCAGATGTCAACCTACAATGTAATAGTTGTGCATGATCAACAAGAATGTCAAAATGTAATTGAAGCGTGAGGACATAATCCGGATATGATTAGAACAATTAGATAAGCCATCCTCAAAGCCAAATCTCGACAATAGAAACTAAACTCAGGCAAAGTCATAGGTTCTAAAAGCGCAACAAAAGGCAATTTATGACGAGAAATTAACGCATGCAAATGACGTTGGCTACCCGGATTAGCAATACCCCTCACATTCCATGTTAAGAATTTAATCGACATAATTAACAATTAGAATGAGAAGAGGATTTAGTGTTTAGGGTTTTAGGGTTTTAGGGTTTTAGGGTTTTAGGGTTTTAGGGTTTAGGGTTTTTAGGGTTTAGGGTTTAGGGTTCAGGGTTTAGGGTTTAGGGTTTAGGGTTTAGGGTTTAGGGTTTTAGGTTTTAGGGTTTTAGGGTTTTAGGGTTTTAGGGTTTAGGGTTTAGGGTTTAGGGTTTAGGGTTTTTTTTAATCAAAATAACACCCCGGAGGGTGGGGGATTGAGGCGTGATCCCCTACCTGTATATCAAATAAACAAAGTATCATACAGTGTCATGTCCCGTTAGAGCGGGAAGAATCAAAAAGCAAAACGCCTATCACTACGACATCTATGATATATCGAGAGAGTACAATGAGAACCACTGATCTATGAAAATCTGAAGCTCGTGTATCCCAGCTGGTCCATCCGAATGAGCGCTAGGAGGTGGTGAGAAGTCGTGCTCTCATCAACAAAGTATTTGCCAAGGCGTGACTCCCAACTCGCTGGGTGGTCTGTTTGGTAAATTCCCCTCTCTGTGTATGTGGGAAATCGAGTGCGAAGGTCTCTCGGCATGTTCCGAATGCGAATCGGGGGTATCTTGAACTGCCAAGAGCCAAGGCCACGGAAGTGATCGTGGTGACCACCGCCGCGCATCCAACTCGATCCAAATCAAGTGAGAAGCGTCGGGCATGCCACAATCCCATCTCAAGCGCTAGTAGCTCGGCATGAAAGCTAGACACCGCCCTGGAAGGCGTGAAACGCCAACATAAGTCGCCCAAATGATCTCGTATCAATCCCCCTCCTTGACATGAATCAATGTGCCTGGATCAAACAAACCATCCGTGTTCGCTTAATACGGGGAGCCGAGGAGCTGCCAAATCACCATCCTCGGCTGCGTGGAACTGTGGTGGAGTACTCCCGCAAAAAGCCACGAGAGGGAAACATCCGACCAACGATGGACTCGAGGCGCCGACACGAAACAAGGATCGGAGATACCGCTCCACACGCCAAATAATGTGAGATGCCAAGAAAGGAATTTGTCGATGCTTGACACTATTCCTTTCCGTCGGATAAACCATAAAATCAAGCGGGGAACCAAGAAACTCAAGTGCCTCGTGTGTGATCCGTGTGTGCGGTTCCTCCAAAAATGAAAGGAACAATATCATATCGAGTGGTGTGTGGAAGTGTAGTGTCAAACCAAGGAAGAAAGTGATTCCACACGGGTGAACAATATCATTCATCAAAAAGAGGTGAGGATAGATTCGGCACGAGGAGGCGAGTGTGGATTACTCAAGCAACACCAAAGAACGTGAGGCAAGGGAAGTGCCACGTGCACGAGCTTGATATCCACGGGAAGGCGATTACGAAGGAGACGCAAAGGAATATAGAGATAGTAGGGATAAGAGCATCGTTCCAAATGGCACCATTCGAAGGTTACGAGCATTTCTACCCCGGAGAGAATCCCAGCGAGAAGACATAGAGAACCCACCATGAGAGGTAAGCATCCACCGCATGATATCCTCGGACCCCAGAGAATCGGAACCCGGATATATCCTCAATGAGACTCTCAAGAAGCCCACATCCGGAGACCAAGACAGTGCAATCTATCCCGATCCCACTCACCATCGCGAATAAACCAATCAAGCTGTCATGTGTCCCAAAGGTCGATCAAACAATGATCCGCAGCGGCCTTTGTGTCAAGCAAATATCATCCCGAAGGCGACCCGACTACCAGCTTGCAAATAGACCAAAAAATCCGCTCCTGGGCCCGAATACCGACCCGCCTCAAACGCCTCCATGATGACTATCATTATGTGTTACGGGGGCTCTGCAGGAGATAGAAGCCCATTATATGATCTTTTGCTTATCGGAATTGGGCCCAAAGAGAATGACCCTCACGTAACCTCCACCTGACTTGTAGGCGAAGGCGTCAACAATATCGGAAGAGTCGGCGCAACCCCAAACCACCTCGAGAAATAGGGTGGCGATATCATCCCAAGCGATCCGGTGAGTCTTCTTACATCTGCGTAGGAGCGAGAAGAATCTAGCCATGATCTGCTCCGGTGATGAAGAAGCTGTCTTTGCGGGCTGCATGACCGAAGAATATGCAACGGAGTGGCCATTAGCGTGCTCTGAGGATAAGAGCAAGCCTACCACCAAAGGGCCAGTGCGATCGACCACCCCGCAACTCTATCCAACATCCTCGAATAACGGGGAGGAAGAGCTCTTTTCGTCATTTGCCCCTTGAACAAAGGGACACCCAAATAAGTCATCGGCAAATCATCGCGGGACGGCGATCGGCTCGTGCACCATGTGCTCCCACCGTCAATGTAATGTGGGGCCAAAAATAAACTACTCTTCTACGTGACACCCACCGCCCGTAAGTAGCGAGAATAGTGCTCGAGAAAGTGTCTCAACGTGACCAAACCATCCTCAGGCACGCCCTAGTGAAGATAACCACATCATCGGCATAGGCGGATCGTCGTCACGGAAAACCTCGTCGCGTCCGATTAATCATATCTCGGTGTCGTCTAATAGTGGAATCCAATCCCTGGGATAAGTACTCCGCCGGAGAACAAACAAGGCGGGAGATAGAGG